>CM033028.1:21004964-21259964 GCA_019207045.1 Branchiostoma floridae x Branchiostoma belcheri | reverse complement strand
TTTTTTAGCTTTCAGGAATAAACAAAGGTTCAAACAAACAAACAAACAAACAAACAATTTGATAATGGAACCATGACTCGGCCTAGTTGTAATTTTTAAATTCACATCGTCATTTTGATACTTAATTAATATTGTTTATTGTACAAAGTTATATTTTATCCCCTAATACGAAGCTGTTAAGCCTGACATCAATTCAGCCGACAGGCTGCTACTGTTAGGCATTTTTGAAATTTATGTTCTCAATAAAAGATTTATATATTACATGATAGAAGAAGAAGACCTTTATTGCACGACAATTTAAAGGATACAATGTGTGACAACTTGTATATACAAAAGGGATCTGATCATATACTGTGATGTTGAAAAAAACTGTTGAACTTCATGTGTTGCTCATATATAACAATTCTAATTCATATGTGATAATAGTATAAACAATCAAGCTAGCGTTGCATTTATGTGTGCTATTTCTTGGAACATTATGTTTAGAACAATATATGCACCTTCAGGAAAGTCTTCACATTGTCTAAATTTGTAAGGGGTTGTATATAATTCGACTGACATAGGTAGATATATCAACAGAAGCGAACGTGGCTTCATAGGCAGAAAAAAAGGGTTGCATGGTGGCCTAGTGGTTATGTTTATTGACTCAGAACCTGGAGGCACTGAGTTCGAATCCCAGACAGGCCCCAGAGTTGTGTCATGTGTACATATATATGCATATCTAGATTTTGCAAGAAACGTCCTTCGGATAGGATGTTAAATGGAGGTCCCGTGTATGAAGGGAGCCACACCCCGAGTACGTAAAATAACCCATCACACTTGTCGAAAAGAGTAGGGGTCCTCCTTCCCGTTGTGAGTGGATCAAATAAATCTATCCAGGTGTGCAGCTTGTACTCTTCAGTACAAACCTGGCGTGGTAGGACTTGTGACGGTTTACCGGGTATTTAATACTTATTCATCGGTTTGGCTGGTACAACACACAGAGTCAGGGCTGCCCAATGCAATACAAACAAACACATGAACAAATCGACTAAAACAAAACATGTTCGGAGCACAGAGGCACCTACAAGTATACATTGTACTGTAGAGTTGCCCCTTTGGTCGGTGCCGCAACGCTACCTTTTGCCATCTGTCCTTGGATCATCTAGACGTCCCATTTTCTTTTGGAAAGTATCTGCGATATTTGAGATCAGCCCCCTTCAAGCGAGTCGATCAGCAACAGCTGCTAAGAACTTCATGACTGAATGCCGTGCCACTTTAGGTCTTTCATGAAAAAAATGCAGCATGAAAAATTACAAATTGATTCTTGCGTAGAATGCATACGCGTTTATTAACGATCAGGCAAAAACCACCGAAATTTTGAAGTTAGATTTAACGTTAGTTCACCATTATCCGCGGGGTATCCTATATCCGTTGTGTTGCTAGACGGGGTATCCAGTGATATCTAGTCGATGGACGGTAGTTTCAAATTGTACTTTTTTCAAAATATTGCAGTTTTAAACCACCATCTGTCGACTTAATACCCCTAAATACATTGTTCTTGAAAAGAACGAATAAAGGTTACCCTACGAATAAAGGTGAACTAGTGTGTTTTTCTATCACTTTGGATTGGTATATTAACCTGAAACTCAGTTCATGATAAACTAGGGACATATAACATTTTAGTCATAATTTTGAAATTTATGGAGCTAGGACGCGTGCAGGTTAAAAAATTACAAAAAGTCAAACTGGGTGTGTTCTATCCTGGAATCAAAATCATGGCATGGCTTCAAGCAATTAGGGGCATCTGCATTACGCCCGCGAATCCGTGTATTTTACTCCCATATAACGTTACATTTATTGAGGATCGGACCAAATGCATAAATGTAAACATTAACAAAAACATTGAGTAAAAAATCTGAGTAAAAACATTTCAACATGCATATTAATACAAGACGGATAATGGAAAAACAAAGAATAAACAAGATAAGTTTAATCAAGAAAATCTACATTGAACAGTATCGAAGAAGTTGCAGTTTTGTAAGTATCATCATCATCATATCACTTGTTAGTATGGAAACGAAGCGCATATATCCTCGTATCAGTATCAAAGGCAAAGTAGTAATTTTATATTTCTCACAAACTTTCGGCATGTCAGTGAAGCATTCTTGGCTGACTGTAACTGTCTACACGCGGGGAAAAGTTGACTGTTGGGAAGGACAAGTTGTTATTCTGAAGCGATGTCAACTGACAGAGGGGGGATTCATAAGGCATCTGCAGATGTGAGATACCCTCTACAGCACAATAGAGTCACCACAAACTGACGGCTTGACGAGGCTTCAAGTGACAGATGGTTCTTCAGATCGGGACAGGTTTTTGCATAGATCAAGCAGTGTCAAGTGTTTTGAGCTAGAATGCAACAATGTACATAACGAGACGTCTTTCTTTAGTCCGTTATTTGAATTTATCACGATCACAATGCGCCCTTTCTCACTGGGTGCTATTTTTACACTGACAACGTCAGAAGTTGTCGGGGACAAAAGAAACTTTTCTGAACTTTTGTAGCTCGAATTGCTGCCGATATGTCAGTGCATTTATGTTTTGTGAAGAACTATAGATCAAGGTTTTGTCTATACATTCTTTAAGCACAGAATATATGTATGTATCTGACTTAAAAGCCATTCCTAAAATATAGTTACTTTTAGTGTCTATCTCTCTCTTTGCCTAACTCTTTGCGTCTGTGTACATGTGTGTATGTGTGTATTTGTGTGTGTGTGTGTGTGTGTGTGTGTGTGTGTGCGTGTGTGCGTGTGTGTTCAAAACTTCAGCGCAAACCAAGTGTACTTCAAGTCATACAACATGCTCAAAATGATCTAAAAGAAAAGCCTACAGATATAGATTGTTCAATCTTCAAAAAACGCCCAGACTTCGATAGAAAGATAGGAAATATTGGCAAGAGAGTCTGAGGATATATCAAGATGGCAATGAGTCTCCGACAGGCAATGCAATTCAAACAGGAAAACCTTTTAAACTTTCCCACATCCGTCCGGTTTGCAGTCATCGGTTTTCTGTTGCAATCTCGAGGAAGTGAGAGGCGATGAGATGAAAAACGTTTATTCTTGGAAGTTACGGCTATTACAGCGAAACCGCGTGATAACTTTGCCGGTTCAGTGATTTGGAGGGGCATTGCCTTAGTGAGATCGTGTGGCGCAATCGATCGGGAGGGTGTACTCACACACATATCTTTCATCTTAGAAATATATCATGTTTTACATTAAAAAATAAAGCAAAATAGAAAACTCAGAATCAGAGACTGAATATTCTTATATTCTCTCCTAATGAAAAAAACAACAAGTTATTCTACTCCCAAGATTAGAGGTCTACGTGACTTCGCTTTCGTACACTATTCTATTCATTTATGATTATGAATAAAAAATTCTACTCCCCTCCAGTATTACTTGTTTCAACTTTCGCACACGCAGTAAGGGTTCAGTATTGACGTGCCTTTTCTAGTGATATCTCTTGCTCTCACGCTCTCTTCGGGGATTTAATTCCCTTGACTTCAACCGACCTAAGTTACACTTACACACATGTCTTTCATCTTGCAAATATACTATGTTTTAAAAGTAGAAATTTACAACATGTTTTATTGAAAACTCAGAATCAGAGAGAGAATATTCTTATATTCCCTCCCAGGGAAACAGTAACTTGTTTTATTCAGAAGAGTAGACGTTTACGTGACTTAGTTTTCATACATTATTCTATTCATTTATTATTCTCCCCCCCCCCTCCAGTATTAGTTGTTTCAACTTTCGCACACACAGTAAGGGTTCAGTATTGACGTGCCCTTTCTAGTGATATCTCTTGCTCTCACTCTGTCTTCGGGGATTTAATTTCTTTAACTTCCTCCGACCTAAGTTGCACTTACACACATGTCTTTCATCTTGCAAATATACTATGTTTCAAAAGTAAAACAATAGAAGTTTACTACATGTGTTATAAAACACTCAGAATTTGAGACTGAATATTCTTGAATTCTCTCCAATGAAAAAACTACGTTCTTTTAATCCCAAGGGTAGAGGTCTACGTGACTTCGTTTTCATATACTATTCCATTCATTCAAAATTCTACGTATACTCCCCCTAAGTTTGAGTATTACTACGAGGGGCGTGCAATAAGTAATGGTCCTGACCCACTTCCAGTTGTCTGATCTAAATGAAATTTTGTATGTGTAATAATTCATATCTCTTTGGCTTATGTTGCAAAAGACAGCTCTGAACTAATTGTGGTTTCTGATTTACTGGTGTTTGAACTTAGTCAGGTGCGAAATGGACCAGGTGTGAAATGGAACCAGTTGAGTGTCGCGCAGTGATCCGGTTTTTGTATTTGAAAGGACGCACACCAAAGAAGACTTTTGATGAAATAAATGAAACTTATGGTGATGATGCCCCATCATATGACCTTGTAAAACGCTGACATCCTGAATTCAAACGTGGCTGGAAGTCTGTGGAAACAGCTCCCAGACCTGGTCGTCCCTCTTGTGCCATTGATGAGGCATCAGTTGGAGGACCAACCTGGGGTGTCCTACAAAATCGGTGTCCAGAGCTGCATCAAACGATGGGAGAAATGCATAACTCTGGGTGATTCCTATGAAGAGAAAGACTAATAACTGTGCCAAGTTTCATTAATCTCCTGCTATGGGAAATGGGTCAGGACCATTACTAATTGCACGCCCCTCGTAGTTTCAACTTTCGCACACACAGTAAGGGTTCAGTATTGACGTGCCCTTTCTAGTGATATCTCTAGCTCTCACTCTGTCTCAGGGGATCTAATTCCCTTGACTTCCTCCGACCTAAGTGACGCAGAAAGCCCTTTCAACTCCGTAAGCAGGCCTACGGGAGAACAGTGCACGGGGAAATCTCAGGATACCAACCTGAGAATCCCAGGCGATCATCTGATGATACCCATCACTCTACTCACTGTCTTACGTTCTCTTCTTGCTTAAGTGCCTTATCTGATTACAGAGATACTTTAATATTCACAAAGGCGCTCTATTTTGAACTTTAATGTGTCCTGAAGCGAGTGAAGTTGAAGGATTCCACACACAAAGGTGGCGTTATTAGGAGGATAACAGGCCTAAAGATCCATTAAGGAGGGAAAGGTCATACGGGAAGCTGTCAGCTCACGGATCAATTTGTAAGACCCCCTCCCTCGCTGGTTCTGTGCTGTGAATGTTAAACAACAATGTAAGTAACAATGGTTGTTTTGTTATTTTGTCAATCTTGGTTCCTTTCCTTTCGCTCTGTATCCCCCATTCCGGAGAGCCATAGTGTACAATACATATACAAATAAGACTTTGCCATAAAATGATCACTTTTACACACATAGTAAAGGGTTTGATAAAAAGATATTGCATAAACAGCAGTCCACTTTTATTTTCTTTCTTTCTTTCTTTCTTTTTTCTTTCTTTCTATCTTTCTTTCTTTCTTTTTTTCTTTCTTTCTTTCTTTCTGTCCAAAACACCTACAAAATATTCACCCGCGGCCTCTCGACTTAGGCTTCACAGACAGACAGGCAGGCAGACAGACAGACAGACAGACAGACAGACAGACAGACAGACAGACAGGCAGGCAGGCAGGCAGGCAGGCAGACAGACAGACAGACAGACAGACAGGCAGACGGCCGGACAGGCAGACAGACAGACAGACAGACAGGCAGGCAGGCAGACAGACAGACAGACAGACAGACAGACAGACAGACAGACAGACAGACAGACAGACAGACAGACAGACGGCCGGACAGACAGACAGACAGACAGACAGACAGACAGAGAAACAGCCCTGGAAATATAACCTTCTTGCGGAAGGTACTTTAATAAAACGAATAGTTGCCGTGAACTTGGCCAACTACCATCGCGAGGATGACCATTACGTCTTCCTGATCCTTTTTTGCTCAACCCCCGCCTTCTATAGCCATAACAAATGAATTCATCGGCATGATCCAATACAGCCATGAGATTGAACTGATGTTTTGGGACATAAAAACTGAGCAAGACGTCAAGCCGTCCCGAAATTAGGGCCAGGCTAAGCCATGCAGTTTAGAGTCACCTGCGTCCAACGGAATATATCATAGCAGTCATTGATTTTTTTAACCCCGTAAGTACCCTCAGTGTGACCGGAATGGGTGATGTATAAGCCGATTGCAGATGCCCCTCTAGTACAAGGGTCGTTTGGGACAGATTATGGGAGGGAATGCCACCATTAGGTGGTCTGAAAAGCAGTGTTTTTTCACACGCTTGTCCCATGAAGTGGGTAGATCGTTTACTCACACAGTTCCAACAACTCATTCTTATGACGTCACAATAGGGCTGTCTTCGGAAGGATTCTTCCCTCCAACCAGAATTTTTTTCTTGGGGCGGAAAAAAAAGTTTACACTGTCTGTACAATAACTTCATGGCATGAGATTTATGAAAATGCATCTTCGTAAGCTTATAACGACAGAATTATCTACCTTGTCAGAGTAACCCACCCAAATTTGAATTGTTTATAGGGTTAGGCAACAGAGAGAAGTTTAAACAAGTTACATGGTCTTGTTAATAACTTCAACATTATTTTTTGCAAATAGCACTAGCCAGAACAAGAGCTATCTACTACTTAAAAATTACGCCCGCAGCATGGGTATACATAAATTGCGAATAGATCAAGATGGAACGAAATAGAACGAAATGGAGTTTGTTCTACCTCGCTTTTTTAGTTCTGTAAACCGCACAGCATGTCCAGAACACGAGATATCAACATTGGACATTCCGCTGCAGTACCGTAGAAAGCCGCTATGGGGCGCATTATCAAATTTGACCTTTGTTTTCCGAACGCCTACCTACCTAATATAATCAGGATCCATCTGTGGCTTCTCGATTATTGCTGTCCATTGACACACAAACAAGCGGCATTGAAAACATAACCTTCTTAGCGAAAGTAAATATTATAAACCATTCACTATTCAAGGGAACCAATTGCAATGCTGTGGTATTTAAGCCTTGGACGGGATTTTGCCACGCTCTGTCATCAAAACTTAAAGCAGTCTGAAAATGTTATCGATCTTGAGAAGGTTATCGCGAAGGCTCGACATTTCTCACGCTGTGTCTCTTTTATTATTCAAGTCTGGAGGGTGAAATGGTATCGTCGTTTTATTGTAGAACTGTTTCCCGCAAATCATGTATTTTTCACGCCTTTGAAATGGGATAATGCGATATGGAACTCACCATTTTCATGCAGACCGGCGCTGTCAGGCAAGGGCACGTCGAAGGTTAGTTCAACCCAGTGTCTGACGGAAACTATGCATGGGATCTACATAACGTTACGTGACTAAGTTCTGAAGTTTGAAAAATGAACTTAGAGAGCTAGGGATGTCCCTGTAGCTTAATTGGTAACGGGGCCGCCCTAAGATGCCCGCTTTTTTACGCGCTCTAACTCACGGCGCTCCATCACTAGTTGCCAAAGAGTGGTCAAGTTTTGATCAAAGAATTTTTAACACATTCATCTAGAGACCATACTTGAATAACGAAGGCATCCATACTGTTCATGAACCCTTCACCCTCCGCGTTTCAACTGGCAAACACCGAGGACGTTATAGTGAACATAAATTCCGATTTTGAGCTGCGTCAAACAGTGCGCCCTAACTTGCCCCGCTTTTGGAATTTGCTCTCTTCGGAAGCTGATGACCAATTTAGACAAAGATGAATAAAAATTCTAATCTTACGATACATAAGCTTTCTTTTGATAGTAGAATTGTGATTGTGTGTGCTTCTTGTCTCCCGCGAGGACGGCTAAATCTTTCACAATCCAGACAACACTGCACTAAAGTCAATAATTTATTCTAATAGTACCACAAACAGAAAACAGATAGACAGAAGGTCAATGTTGTCTTCTAGCCTTTTTTAAGGCTGTAACTGTAAGGGGACGTTAAGCCGTGGTCCACTTTTCATTGTGCTTGTCGAAAAGAGCAAGGGGAATTGCCCATGTACAATGAATCTGTAATTACTGTACGTAGCGTCTATAATTTTATGGATGACAACCTATGCAGGATGAAAAAAATAATGAAACAGCACAAAAAAACAAGATGGCTAAAAAAACAAGATGGTTAAATTTCTAAAATACCATAAACGTCGTAACAAGATTTGAAGTGACAAAACGGGGCATCATAACTAACAAGGTATTCATTCTTGTATTGAAGAGGTGAATTAGTATAGTAAAAGTGATACAAGTGTGGTACACTGGTATCACTTGCCAAGTTGGCAACTACATGGCTTCCATATTGATTGCACTTTTACAGCTATTCAACAAGTTTCACTTCTGCAACTATAGTCATGGCTACCTCCCTAGTGTCACTTCTTCAAGTATGATTATTAGGCTACAACACAACACGTTTGCCCACTTTGGTCTATCTGACCATTGAAATCAGGTAAATTTATGAGCGCGCTGATGTCATCCATAAAATTTACTTGCAGTGGCCCAACCTTTCTCTTCACGTCATCGAACGACAGCTGGACGCACGAGACAGGACGTTGCACTCAATTTTGTAAAGTTTCCAAGAAAACGGCTTTCCACTTCCGCAAATTCCTGGAAGGCCTTTTATGTCAATGAAGGCGTCGAACTTTGTGGCACTTAGGACCTTGCCCTAGGCAAAGGACACACGCGAAACAAGATCAGCATTAACCTTGTCTTGACTTTGTCTTTCATCTAGATCTTTGACTATCTAAAGTATGAATGCACCCAAGGAGGTTGAAAAGAGCCCTCTTTGATGCACCTAATATCGATGATAAGAATATATTATATAATAATTGTTGAGTCCAGTTGTTACGTCACTTATACCCCCTTTCCACTAGGACGGCGCTCTCGCCGCGCTCTCTCACTCTCTGCGACCTAAAATTTGACATATCGCTCAACGAATTGTATGGGAAAGAAACGAATCTTTTTTACACTTTGTGTGTTTTGTTTTCTTCTCAGTTACACTTATGTTATACGTTTTGTATGATATACCCAGTGTGAAAGCGAAGGTTACGCATATCCTATTTAGGTCGCAGTGAGAGCACAGCGCGATCGCCGTCTAGTGGAAAGGGGGTCTTACTAAAGGTAGTGGATACTACCTGCATACCGGAAACGTCTGACCATTTCTTATGTCTATCCACTTGCTTTTCAAGACCATCTTTACATGCATCTTTCACAGCCACGAAGATAGAGAAATAAGTGTGTGAGAGAAACAACGACCAGCAGCGTCGGTTTATTAGGGACATTTTTATGGGGCTTTCTATATTTTGTCCGCCCGCCACCCCTCCAAAATCTCCAAATAGGTTTGAATCGCCTGGGATAAGTGTCGGCCGAGGTTTTACGTAGCGGATAAAAAGAAACCATGACAAGGTAGAAAACCGATAAAAGAGCATCAAAAGACGTCCAAGCCGAAGCCTAACCTCTGCTCGGATATCAAGAATGCTTGATATGCGCCAGGGTCAAATAGACAAACGTTACGCTTTAAAATGTGAATAAAGTATTTAACGTTAAAGCGTTATGCCTCGTCAATGTCGACATAGTTCGGAGTGGGATAGAAGTTCAACATACAACTTTAAACTCACTTCGCTTATCGAAATTGCCCAACTATGAGTTACACGAAGTAACTTTAGGTTGTATTTTCCCTTTTTGACTGTTGTTATACAATGCGATAGAGGAGACTCAAAGTACCATACAAAGAAACGGTCATAAAATTGACTTCATGAAGTTTCCTTATGCTATATTGAGTACCTTTAAAGGTCTTCTTCCTATTCTTGTTACAGATAGTGTCGATGTCTGTACCAAAGCAATGGATCCGGTGAACAGATTCCGATGCCCCATTTCACTACGGTATGTACTTAAGCAGCATTTAGTAGAGGTAGATTTAGAATAGATGTTATTTCCCGTTCATGAATATCATGTTCAGGCTTCTTTGTTGAGTATACAATTATGTATACCACACTGTTTGCAATAAATATTGTTATTATTTATTATTATTAATCATTTATTACTTGGATTCTATAGCTTCGATGATAATGATGGTGAAAATAATAATAATATTGAGTAATATTGAATATATAAGGATGAATATTAGGACACAACACAGCATGTTTGCCTCTTTTGGTCTATCTGACCATCCCCGAAGACGAACATTTTCTGAAATTAGACGAAAATTGATAAATTTTACTTGCTGTGGCCTACTATGGTATCAATTTCTGCTACACCGACTGGGTGAAATTGTAATCCCGAAGAGAGCATTTCTCTCTTCTCTGCTTCGCGGAAACCCGCGACCTTTTTATCCCGTGGATTGAGAAAATTCCCTCTGGTGCGTTCGTGTTTCACCGCGAGTTTGGGTAATTGTAATGGAACCCACGCCTCTTCACCGCACGAGTTTAATCCTCCTGCCCGAAGCTTACCTCACTGTTCCCGACTCTTAAGTCTTAAGGCCCGCAATCTATAATACGGCCTACACACTGAAACCGAATTAGCAGGAATCAAGCAGAACCAGTCGAAAAGAGGTTTTTGCAAAATTCGTGCCACATTTGGGGCCCTTCGGTACTTCGGTAAACTGTGCAGGATTCAAAACACAACAAAGAACACTATAAATTGAACGGTTCTCGGTGGAAGTCAACAATAGAAAGTTTATTTGCAAGATCTTGCAACGTGGAACATACAGACTATATAGTAAACATACATAAAACAAAAGACTTTGGTATAGATAACAATGGTGAGAAGTGGAAACAAGTGACTATTCTAGCAATAATATGGACTGCTGAGAGCTACGATGTTGACACATTGACGCACCAAAGTGTGTTTTTGGCACACAGTTAGACAGATTGGTCGAAGAGGCTAGGTTGGCGTTACTCCACCGTCAAGGAAAGTCGTGTAAAATGTCTTTCCAAAGGGCAGAACGTCGGGGCGTAGTGGATATCGAACTCGGGACTTTTCGATTCCGAGCCGAACGCTCTACCAGTTATGCCACACCAACGCCACACAAACCGTAAAAGGATTTTCGTTGAGCGCTCTATCAAATCGCTCGGTTGCAGCGATGTCACTGCCTGCCTTTGGATTTTCCTGTCGATTCGACAGATAAGCAGGAAGACAGGCATTTTGCCGGTGGGTTCGGCAACCTGTTTGCCTGACCTGCACATGGCTTTTTATGGTGAAGGAGGGGTGTGCAATTCCTTCTCCACCCTCTCGTCTACGGTAGCACTAAGTCTCACAGGGATAGAATTGTATGTCACGTGTGAGACGGCTCCAGCAGATGCACCTTTGTTGTTCGGAGCATCCGTCTCCCAGGAGGACTACCTACCACTGACTCGTGCATAGCGGGTGCGTCATGCCCGAACATGCCCCTAAGGCCTGTCTCAGCTACAAAGGCCTGCCAATGAATGCCTACTAATGCCTAAACATACTGAGGCCAACAACCGCCCTCTTGTCTCTCGTATTCTGGCTTGTCTGGCAGCACGGTACTTAGCTGCCTTAACAGCTTTGAGCATTAGTGGATAGCCGAACCGCAGCGGTTCTTCTGTTGTACAATTTTCCATAATTTTTTGTTTTGCCTTCGCCATGAAGGTTATGTTGTTGTGACCATCATAACTCGAGAAGCTGTGAATGGATCCTTATCATATTCGGTGCCTAGGTAGAAGCTTCAGTGGTTTGGACATGCGTGTAGGCGAAAAGGAAGCTTGACAAATACAATCTTACAAGGCAAAGTGGAAGGAGCGCGGCCGAGGGGTCGCCCCCGCCGAACATGGATAAACGACCTAAAAGAATGGACTGGAAGGACGTCAGCCCAGCTGACGAGGCTGGCAGATGATCGCCAGAGCTGGAAGTCACTAGTGAACAGCATTACTGCCCCTACGGCCACCTGAGCTACGGGACGAGTGAGTGAGTGAGGTAGGGGTCGGGAAAACTTAAAGATCAAGTTAAATAATATGCATCTAGTACTGTAAGGTACTGTAGCCGAACTTCCGGTTTTTACACCTTTTAATCTTTTCAAACGTGAGTGCCGCTTTACCATTATACAATAAAGTAATTTTATTTATTTCAACTTTCAACATGAGGAGGTGCATACACCAAAACATATAAACAAGAGTCCGTAAGACACAAAGCTCCGTGAATGGAGTTTGCCACGGGTCAGTATTTAGCATAATCCGCATTTAGTACAAATCAGTTACGTTCGTTAAATGGTATGTATGACTCTTTAAGAGTGTCCTACTTATCTACAATATCCTCTAATTCGTGCGGGCCAAGCAACTTGTTATCAGACCTTGCTAATCTCCTTTTCTGACATGTAAATCATTGCAAGTTTATTTCAACTTTCAACGTGTGGAGGTGCACGAATCCCTTAATTCATTTGATTTGTCATTTCTGTTCTGACTAAAAGGCACTATTCTTAGACTAAAATCATATGGCTATTAATGGAAATATTTACAGGGTTATGATAGCAAAAGCTGTATCATTCATTCTCGGGACTTAATTTTATTTCAAAATGAAAAAAATAGGCGAATCCGAGTAGCAACAAATTAATTCGGTGTGGCCTTAGCGCTGTTCAAGCCGCCGGAGCATGATGAAATCCGCGGCCCGAGCCCGTTAGGATCGGCCCCACAAGGCTTGCAGAGTACTGTAAATGCATTTAAGTTCGCGGAGATTTGATTTCGCGGCAGCGGGAAAATGGACTTAATTTTCACGGTGATTGTAATTTCGCGGTAGCACCATGCACTGTATTCTCTTACTGTTATGGTAAGAATGTTCGCGGTGGTTTTATATTCGCGGTGAAGCGGTCGCCGCGAAAACCACGAACATTAAACCATTAAAGTTTCTGGATTTACAGTATTACGCTTCTTAAGCTCAATCAGGGTCCACTGAATTATGTGAGTCGTCAGGCGGCAATGAGATGCACTACACGCACCCTTAAAGTGATATATTGTTAAAATCTTCATATAGAAGACTACTTGTGTGCACTTCTTTTAATAGCTAATCTAAAATAATAATTCTACATTCTACATTAAGCCTCTATGCATAAAGGGAAACGCCCCAATTCCACTCTACTTGCAAAATTACTGGCGTTCCTTCGAACTCCTAAGATATATTTACAGAATTTCAAATGAACAGACACTAAATTCACACCCATTCCTGTGTTTCCTTTACCAAGAGTTCAGAGACCTCAGATCTTCATTTGATCAGATACCTCCTATACCTTTATCAAATGTTCTGAGCATCTGTAGAATTATTCTTTTTTCTTCTTCATTGATTATGCATATAAATTTGCAATTAGCACGATCCATTTTGCTAACAATGCAAAAATATGATATATGTGTACAAGCCTTTTAATTTGTCAGAATTCCATATTTATTTCTGATCATAAATGATGTGAATGAATTTGATATCTACATCATTTATACATAGTGGTGTACACCTTTACTAACTTACGCACGCCCCAGGTAGGTAATTCCCATGAACACACACACAAACACACAAACACAAACACACACAAACACAAACACACACACACACACACACACACACACACACATAATGCACACATGAAAAACAATACCTCCATTTTTCATGGAGGTAATAAGACTTTTCTTAACGCTATTGACATTATCATCAAAGGTCTTGCCCTTTATCAAAGGCAAGGCAAGCCAACTTTTGCTAACGTGTGCCGACGGGTCCCTGGCTGTAAAACCCTTTTAAAGGAACCGTAACTGATCATAAATGACTAGTTCCCCACACGAATTGCTATACTAGGCTTATAGACAGTTGAAACGAACCGTAACCATCTTTATTTTTATTTATTGAAAATGACAACCATCTTTAACAAGCTGCCGACCCTCACCTAATTGGAGGTACTGTAAAAGAGGAAAAGTTCGCAGACAGCCTTCGGGAATGACAAATATGAAAAAAAAACGGACAGCATTCGGGAATGACTAATATGATAAAAAAAAATGGGCAGCCTTCGGGAAACTAAACACTAAGCTGCACAAGACGTAAAGAGAATAGTCGTGGACATTATTTGTGTATATTTTTGTGTATTTATTTTCATTTTTTTTCCGTTTCCACAAACCCCCGAGAAGATTTCCTCTTTTATAGTACCAAGCTCCGTCTTAGAGCTAGACAACTACTTAGGATCATACCATCACAGCATGCATTCTAAGTAGACCGAGACATCCGTCAGTTGAAATGTCTTCCTAAATGACTAATGACTAAAAGGTCCTCAGGCTTCGCAGTAAGGCGTTTTAGCCTATTGCGTGTTTCTCTCTGACCTATCACATACCTGCACCAGGGTTAGGAACTGTGGTCCTGTCACAACTGGCTACGTGGATACTTCATGGCTTATTGTGGGATTCTATGCATTAGCCATGGTACGTCTTCTCTGTACTGATTATGTCCGCCAACAGTCATCATGACCTCAATGAAAAATTGAGGTAGCGTTTTGTGCGGTGTAGTGAAAGTGCAAAAAGGAACGAAAAGGAGCGAAAAGGGGCGAAAAGGAACGAAAAGGAACGAAAAGGAACGAAAAGGACTCACTTTCGTTACTTTCCTGTTCGTTCCTATTCGTTCCTTTTCGTTTCTTTTCGCACTTTCGGTAGACCCGTTTTGAGAGTGTCTGTCTGTGTGTGTGTATGTTTGTGTGTGTCTGTTTATTTGTGTGTGTGTGTGTTTGTAGTACGTTTGTGTGTGAACACTGTGAATGTATGTCTGTGTGTCGTGATTCCATTAATTTGTGGTAAGCAGTAGATGAATTGTCATGATATTTGGTATGATGGAAGGTCTTTAGGAAAACAAAGGTTAACATCGATTGTGGGCCTACCTCAATACTGCAGCAGAGCTTTCGATTTTTGTATCTTTTGTCCTAAGCATGCTAAGGTTTTGATCTTTTTGTGGCCAATAGCTTTTTATGTCAAGAAGAAGTGGTGTAGTGTAAGAAGTCAGAGGGGCGAGTAGAACAGAAATTAACAATATATACAAACATCCCGACCGACCCGGGAATCGAACCCGGGTCCTTAGGATCACAACACCAGCGGTCTAACTGATCGAGCCAAAAGCCTGACAGGCGTTTGGCATGGCCAGTTAGCACTACTTAAACCCCCCACTGTTACACTACTCCCCCTCTTCTTCTCAAGATTCGTCCTCGAATCTCCAAGTTCGAGCACCCTGTGGGCAAGCACATCACCGGCCTGTTATCCACCAGGGCCACGTTGGGCGCCAATGTAAGAAGTCAGAGGGGCGAGTAGAACAGAAATTAACAATATATACAAACATCCCGACCGACCCGGGAATCGAACCCGGGTCCTTAGGATCACAACACCAGCGGTCTAACTGATCGAGCCAAAAGCCTGACAGGCGTTTGGCATGGCCAGTTAGCACTACTTAAACCCCCCACTGTTACAGTAGGTTTGGGCTTACTAGCATAATGTTTAAGCTTGAATATTGCACAAACAACCAACAGAAATAGGTCATCGACTCATATAGTTAACTGCTTTGGGCATATAACGTTAGAACAAGCAGAAGCACAGCCAAAATACAAAGAACACCAGTAAGATCATAGTAATCATCTATCAAGACCAAGAGGTCCCTGGTTTGAATCCTGTCGTATCATTAATCTTGTGCCATTGGGAAAGGCACTTCGCACGACTCCCCTTACTCCAACCAGGTGTAACAAGAATGGTGTTAAAAAACACCCTGGCGACGCGGCTTCTGATGGATTTCAGAGTCTTTACATGAAAAAGAGGTTTATTTGCTAGCCATGCTCACAACACAGTCTTGCACGCATGCAGTGAGTCTATCTTGGGAGAAACCTTGCAAACACAATTCAACGCTGTAAAAAGTTAAGCTTGCCTGGGTAAATTCTGAAAATGTATACATATGTAGAGTGGAAGCCGCTTAATTGCACACCCAATTTGCCAGCAAATTTCGTGCAATTATCCGGCGTGTGCGATAATGCGGAGTTGGTCATTTGGACCGCATCACCACGGTCGGAGGGGCCGAGAGGTGGTATGGGAGGTGGTACAACTCACAGTTTATTTACGTGTTGCAGTAGTGCTGTACCTGTTGTGCTCCGGACGTCATATATATGTCTTCCTGAAACATCGTACTGCAATGCACTTGAAATCGAAACTAAAAGTAAGTTACTGTATACGTTATGTAGCTTCCTGATCACGAAACTAAAGCATTGCACAGCCGAAGGCGAGTGTTATGTCCGTCTGTAGGACCCGAGTCGCTGTGTTGTTTCCGACTGGCTGCCAAGAACATAAAACCACTGCATAAGTATTTTCCCGCGACCCTAATTACGTAATTAGACAATGGACAGATAGAGAGCATTTATTATTGAGTATGTCATAGCAAGTTGTCTGCCAAATCGTAACGCCGGCTTTGACGACCTTTAGCGGGCGGGCGTCTCTTCATGGTGCCGACCCCACAATATCGCTTTCGTTTGATCCCAATAACAATTTCATACATGTTGTCAGTATAGCGACTTCACAAAGGCCGCTATCGGCTTATTTGTACCGTGTCTGACGATTTTTAGCAAGCATTTTCAGTCAATTTGTCGACGATGTTTGACAAATTGTCGTGCAATTATCCGGCGTTGGTGATTTTTGTCGTGCAGATAAGCGAAGTCACTAACAATGGAGTGAATGGGAGACGGTTTGGGATTCCGTGCAATTACCCGAAGTGTGCGTTTATCCGAGGTGCAATTAACTGGCTTCCACTGTATTTACATTCGCCAAAAAGGTTATATTTGGGCGTGTTTAGTCGCCAGGTGACACCCTCTCTATCCAGAACCCCTTATACACATATCTCTGTGTGTGTCTGTGAACAGCATAACTTGATAAGTCTTGGATGGATCTTTAATGGTATTTGGTAGGAAATCGAAGGTCAAAGTCGATAATGGATCCCCTATCTACTTCCTAAGGTACTGCAGCGGAACTACCGTTTTTATATTTCCTATTCTGGACATGTCACGGTCTTGTTTTTTCTTAAAGTTGGGTAGCTCTTGGGACAGAGAGTTAGTGCTATAAGTTTGGGTCCCCTGGCACTTTTTTTCGGAAATTGTTTCGAAGTTTAGAGTAGAATAAATCAAGAGCGTTTTGACGGATCGTCATGCTATTTTAGGTTTTGTAGGTCTAAGTGGAGCTCACGTCATAAGATAATTATTATGTAAATCAATGTCTAATTCGCGTAAGTAATGTAATGAGGAAATTTTATAAATCCCTACATTCCATGACACTTGGCACATATGTAACTGAGAAAGACAGATTTTTTTAGGATATTGATTATGCAAATAGATACCTCATTTGCATAATTAATGACAGGATACTACAATTCTATAGTAGTAAATGATGGAAACTTTATATTTGAGGCATTACGATGCAAACTAAAGTGAAAAGTATTGAACATAAATCATTCAAACCGGCAGGGTACATCACATCTAATTTATGAGGAAACGCTACAACAGCCTTATTTGCTAAGAAATAAGCAGTTGTAATAAACTAAAAACCTATTCCCAAATCAAAAGTCACTTCATACTTGAAAAATACCTTTCGTCAGTTCGTAATAAAGCTGTTGCTGTTAACATAACCAAATTAAGAACCAGTTCACATTGCTTGGAAATAGAAAAAGGTCGGTACCGTAATATAGCAGTCAACCAGAGGCTGTTGAAGATGAGTATCATTTTCTAATGACATGCCCTACATATAGCGTAGATAGACAAAAATTAATGGATATGATCACATGTAAATCTAACACACCTTTACCAACACATGTACTTTCAATCTACTTATGTCATGTCCAGACAACATATCTTCGTATTAAGGCCAATACACATGTAATGCTCTAAAAAAGAGAGAATCTATTGTACAGTAACAGACCGACTTGTTTAACTTGCATATTACACTATGTCAATGCGCCATTTATGTTCACATCCCTATACTACACATGTATGTAGTTATAGACCTTAGACGAGTCATTGTATTGATTGACTTATCACCATTGCCTTACAATTGTACCATGTAGAAATGTCGTGCAATAAAGTACAATCATGCATTCATTCATTCATTTATTCATTTATAAGATAAGATTTTCATACTAAGATAAGATTTTCATAATTTAGACATTTCACACCTTTTGTTCATCGGTACATATTTTTTCTAAAGCTACAAAATTCATCTTAGACTTGCGAGTCTTGACCATAGCATGGCCAGATCACTAGATATGGAAACCGAAAGTTCACTGCAGTACGGTGGGAAACCGATAGACGGAACCATTTTAGAACTTGACCTTTATTTTCAGATTCAATGATAATTAGAATCCATACTTTTCTTGTCGATTTATGCAGGCTACAAACAGACACACAGGCAGATAAACGGCACCGAACACATAACCTTAACCTTTACGATATTACGTTTTAACGTACTGTAAATGCATTTAAGTTCGCGGGGATTTAATTTCGCGGTAGCGGGAAAAGGGACTTTCGCCGTGGTTTTAACTTCGCGGTAGCACCATGCACTGTAGTATCTTAATGTCCTGGGAAATATTCGCGGTGGTTTTAAATTCGCGGTGAAATGGCCAACGTGAAAACCGCGAACATAAATCCACCGCGAACATTTTTGCATTTATAGTATTACGCTTGGGTTCTGTACATGTATTCGGTGCAAAGCTTTGTTGGCACTCCCCCACTCCAAAAGAGATATCCAAATGATATCAACTATGCACTCTGACAATTTTTGTTTTAGTGCTTTACCTTTATAACCCTTATAACCCGCGGCAATACAGGAAGAATAATGCTAGGCATTATAAACATTTAGATCTCTCTCGTATTGATCATTAAATTGTTTATTCTGCGATCTATGCTGTACGCTTCATGTAC
Organism: Branchiostoma floridae x Branchiostoma belcheri; assembly: GCA_019207045.1. Classification (NCBI taxonomy): domain Eukaryota; kingdom Metazoa; phylum Chordata; class Leptocardii; order Amphioxiformes; family Branchiostomatidae; genus Branchiostoma; species Branchiostoma floridae x Branchiostoma belcheri. The sequence continues at coordinate 21,241,067 of CM033028.1, read as the reverse complement.
TATACCAGCCAAGTCTATACAATAGTCTACGTAAGTCTAATCAAGTTTTTTGTCTCAGTTAGATTGTAGATACACTGTACTGTTGACAGACGGAATTACGGTCAGTATAAACAGTTACTATGTAACACAACATGTCTACTGTATATCATTAAACCTCAGAGAATCGGCAGTGTTTGAGCAGTTCAAACTTGGCGCTCTACCAATTACTCATAGCTCATCTCACCAGCTATTGGTCGATACCACATTTAAATGAACTTCCAAATATGGTCAAGTCACATGTCCTATTCCTAAAATAGCCTAGGGGCCTGGTAACACCCAAATATGACCCGAATACAAAATGCGCCATTTGGTCTATCCTTAGTATCTGTTTCAAATCGTTTCAGTATCTTCTTTCCAGTGTCCGGCAAAGTAAAAACCGACTTAAAGAATATCTTAACGTGACCACCTTTTCATTAGGCATTTTGCAGTACACAAAAGAGGTGACAGACATCAACCCATTTTAGATTGAAGACATTTGGAGAAAGAACATTTATGGGTTCCTGCGAACTTGCGAAAAAGTCTACAAAAGAATGACACGATCAAACTATATTTCAATACACAGTATATTTTGCGGCGCGCGGGTAGTTGTGAACTTGAGAATATAGCTACCCAAGAATAATCAAAATGTCTTCTTCTACGGTCACATTTCCCCGGGCCCTGTCGGAAAGTTACCGGAAACAAAAGTAAAGCTGTTTATCGATATCAAGGAATACGCTCAAACTAAACTCATGGCTTATTTGACGTTTTGTGTGTGTGTGTGTTCTTTGGCTCCTTTATGATTATATCATACTTTTACGGTTCGTTCCAAGGTCTGCTTTACTATTCTCCAAGTAGAGGTTTGGTCGCGGAGATAGTTGTGATCTTGTGGAGTACCGGGAGTTTTATTTGCTCCCTCCGTACAAATTTCGACTTCTACCATGATACGACTACTCCGCGACCCAACCTCTGCTTGGAGAATACTGTAAATGCATTTAAGTTCGCGGGGATTTAATTTCGCGGTAGCAGGAAAAATGACTTTTCGCGGTAGATTTAATTTTGCGGTAACACCATAGACTGCAGTCTAATACTATAATAGAAAATGTTCGCGGTGGTTTTAAGTTCGCGATGAAGTGGTAACCGCGAAAACCGCGAACATTTCTGCATTTACAGTAATTTGTCACGAGATAACATCGTGATAGTCACGACCAGGTCTCCCCTGTGATGATAACCATATGGACAGGGGTCGGGTCACACGGCCACGCCACGGTGGCAGTCAGGAGAGGACACGACGTGTGAGAGGACAGAGTAAAGTAGGGTAGAGTACAGAGGGCTGAGAAACAGAATGAAGTTGAATTTATCAACTATATGGCTGTCACCTGTATTTGAACGTGCACGTGACATTCTGGTAGTGCAGCTGGGGTGGAGATGAGGCAAGTTCAACCAAGATAGAGATGGGAACTGGGAGATCGAGAGAACTGAGGACGTGGCAAGGCTACTGCAGTACTGGACCTGTGAAGTGTGATGGGTGACGCGCGGGGCAAGGAGGCAGAAAGAACACATATAAAGATGCCTGCCGATCCCTGACCCTGAAGAGAACGCCAGCCCGGAGTAATCTTCCATGACCACTATATAGACACTCGGGGAGCGAGACAAGATGCGGCGGGTACGGGCGGTGGAGGGCTAAGTGGGAAAGACATCTCAAAACTACTCGTCAGAAGGAAAGGTAGGTGGACCGTGTTGTGGATACCTGTCTTGTACTGTTGTGTACTTAACGTTACTTTACTTCATTGTAGTCTTAAATTTTTCGACACTTAGTTATGTGATTGTGACCCGGAGGTCTGAATATCGGGCAGCGATCCACCATTTTGAAAACAGGTTTAAGTTACGTAACGTTTGCGTTAAATTTTTTGTACTACCATAGTTTATGTTCAAGTTCATGTTTATGTATCTGTTCACCACGTAAACTGTTGTGTAGTTTTCTTCCTGCCACATGTCTTCTTCGGATTGTTTTGGTGACGTATACAGTGAGATAGAAATCCGCATAGTGTAGAGCTATATTTGTCGCAGCGGATTTCCGAGAAGTCTATGTAAAATGAATTCCAGATGTGGCACAGCGTAGGGAAACGTGATGCATTCTGATTGGCCCAGGCAACGTGGTCCGAGACGAGACTTATCGTAAACTTTCTACTTTCTAATGTTGTCCGTTTAAGGAGATCGGTATACCTATATCTCAACTATTTCATCCACCCGTTCCTTCCCAGATTTTTGTGCCCGCAAGCTTCCTAACAATGCAACAATTAGACTACTTATTCATGTTGAATAGCATTGTCAAGTGTAAATCAAACCAAGGAGGTTAAAATAATGTTAATCTTCTTGATAAAACCTGATAAATCTATGTAACAAAGCGTTTTGGGTGACGCCTAAGCTTACTTGGTGTTGCCTGGAAAGTAATAATCACAATGGTTTGAAGTTTGGCTGACATTTATTAAAGGTTTTACATGCCCCGAAATTCGAGCTGTACATTTCTGCGTGAGGCATCGAACTTATTGATCACCCCTTCAGATTTATTGATGAGTTGCTGTCTATCCTGGTCCGTTGTGCGAACTAGTTTGTTAATTGTAAAATCGACTGATAAAAAAATGATAATGACTTACTAAGAAAAATTTACAATTTACGTTGCTCTTTCCGGTTATCATATCTGTTATCTTGCCAATGTGCAAGAGGACGCCGATAATTTGGTTAACGTTTCATCCACCTGCCTTCATGTTCCGCCGGGGTTCCCGGCCTCTCCAAATATTCTCTCCGGTTATACTGTCTAGTACATTGCAGTAAACGGTCAGCTATTTCTCCATCTTTCCCGCCGGCAGTCGCAACGCCATAGGGGTCCGAACAGTCTATTGGTGACCATCTGAGACGGTGGTGACTCCCAAGTGATGAAGGAATCGTCTAAGCAGTCTGGGTAAACGTCCTTTTGTATATCATCGAGGTAAGTCAGCATCATGATTCAGTGTGTCGAGTAACCACATTCAACTTTGTATAACTTCAGGCAATTAGGCTGATATAAATCTGACCTAATCAAGTGGCGGGATACATAAACAGTATCTCGCACCGTACAACCACCCAACTCTTCAGTTCAAGAAGAAAACCGGCTGCAAAAAGGGCCTCAAGCTACATAACTTCCGCTTTAATTCTCTTTGTTCAAGTACTTTCTTTTCCGTGTGATTTTGCTCTTGTGGTTATAACTTTGTGCATGATGAATGCATGGTTACTTGTGTAAATTACGACAACTTTTCGTGAACGGAAAACCGTGTACGGATCCGGAGAACCTTGTCTGTGTTTTTCTTTATCGTAGCTGTACCAGTTAATTAGCGTTAATTAGCTTAACCAACATGGGATTAAGTGATTGTCCATTGTTTAACATGTCCAAACATACCACTCTTTACTGTAACTTAGTGTAAGAAGCAAACTTTTATCACAAAACGTCGACCAACAGCCGTTGCATGCACAAGAGCCTTTTTGAAAAATCGACATCTTGTTTGAAGGACTTATTTACTTCTGAAAATAAGACGATATTTCATACCAAATTTATCAAGAGACTCGATGATACAGAAAGATTTGAATATAATATTATCTTAAGATTGTCAAAAAGTAATGTAATAAATCCCACAATGCAAGGGTAGGTAAATATATGAGATACTGCTTTGTATCAGAAAACACAGTTTCAGATTGTTTTCAGGGACTACACAGGTCAACTTCTGGTCATTGTCTCGAAGGAAATTCTACATAGATCCCTCTGAGTTAGACCCACATGATAGATATTTTTTTGAGATCAGGCCGGGGGTTTGACATCCATGCTATGCTAGCCCATATTCATAGGATATGAAATCTTATTCTATACCTCTATTTTTGTAGTCGTCAACATTGTAATGTGCTGATTTTCCAGCCTTTCCAAATATACTCTCCAGTTGAATATCCCAGTAACGGTCAGCTGTTCCCACTTCGTCCCTATCCGCAGTTACAACGCCGCAGGGATACGTACTTGACGATTACGTCAGACGTTGGCGATTCCAGTAGGTCAATCATCGAAGCAGCTGCGGGTCAACGTCTTTCGGTATGTCGTCAAGGTAAGTAAGCACGATGTTCCAATGCGTCGAGTAACCAGAGTTCAACCTAGCACAACTTTAAGTCTGGGGCACAACCCACCGTACGTGCAATTTGTCCGTACGTTTTTTTTTTGTGGAGGCCACGTCCGCCACGTATTCCTGAAAACGCTGAGGCTGTACATGGCAGGTGCGTCGCCCGTACTGGCACGTACGGAGGGCGAATCAGCAGCCGAACGCAGAGAAAGTTCTGCATGAACTTAAATATCTACGGCGTGTCTGCGTGCTCCAAAATCCGTCGGATTCCCTACGAGCTCGTACGGAGACGGTACTTACCACTTACGGACACCAAAAGATTGCCCACGTTTGGGCACGTAGACAGCACGCACTTGCAAGTACGGCGGGTTGTGCCCCATGCTTAAGGCAGCTAAGTCATGCAAAATCTGTACACTACATTTCGGCTGACAAGGCATAAATAAGCTTACCTCACTCATGAATACCGAAGACAAATTTCAATTTCTACAGTGTTTTCTGGTTGCGAATTGACAAGAAAGAGAATTGTTTTTGTACTTCAATTTTAACCTTTGTTCTTTGCGTGCGTTCTGTCTACGTACAGCAGCTTCTGAGATTAACATTTAGCTAACTGTGACGACCATCCATGTGGTGACTTAATCCATGTAGAACACCAACAGACGTACAGCGATAGTAGCAAATTTATGAGGGTGATTTTACAATAATTCATTATTGCTAGCATCACTATCATATTACTATAGTATAAAACTATTACATAAAACGGGTAAAACTGTGTTCTCTCGTGATCTAATGCACAGGCCAACCTACCGGACAAGAACGACGACGTGTTCCTGACAGACGTATATCATGTCCATCAGGACGACACATTCCCGCCACACCCAACATAGAGACTCTTACCGCCACAAGGGAAGTAGATCGAGTCCCTTCACGAGAAGTGGCCATCGCTGAGAGGAGCCAGAATAAACGTTTGTGCGCTTGAAAAGTTTGAACAGAAGGGGGCACATAACATCCAGAACAGCGCCATCGACAGAAGGAAGGCAACATGAGGGAAGTAGAGGCCAGTAGCAGAGCCAAGACGTGTAGCCGATAGATTGCGATCATACTTGTACATGTATAGAAAACCTGACATGACACCAGTTATAGAATTCACGGATTGACTAATAGATTGACTGTTTATATATCACAAATATGTATTTTAGTGTATACATTGTGGTAGTTTATTTTATATGTATATCAATGGACATTAGATGAAATAACCGTTGTTTCGCGGAGTGACCTGTCTGTTTGAAACACCAAAATTTGAACACGAGATGTAATGTATTTGTATGACAGAGGGTCAGAGAGTACGGTTCAGAAGAGAAAGACCGAGGTTAGCGAGGTCAGCATTACCAATATATAGTAACGTCAAACTACCTTATATCAACAGTCTCCCGTGCCCAGTGTACGGAAAACCTTGTCTCTGCGTCCTTCCTTTTCCTTAAGTCTAGCTGTACTAGCTGCCCTAGTCTTCAAAGCAGAATCTAAACAACTTAAAATCCATTGCTTTCATGTCTTGTTTGAAACATGTGACTTTTTAACCTTTCAAAATCAGGCTTTACTTAGTCTGTATCTATATAGCCGGTATAACAGCCTTTCGGCGTAACACATCAGCTTCAATTCCAAAGGACAACCACCTTCATATTTTATAAAAAGATATTGACGAAAATCTGTGACACATTGGTCTTCATTATTTTTTGACCTCGTGAAAGCATATCATCCCACCTTGTAAAAAGCAAAGCTCAAAAGATATTGGCAAAAGCTGTGCTATATTGGTCTTCATTGTCTTCTTTAAATCACTTTATTTTTCTACCACTCAAAACCAGGCTCACTATAACTCCAAACGATAACCAATTGACAGCATTCCATTCCGTATTGTAAAAAGCACAAGCTTATATAAGAAATAACGGCAAAAATCTGGGACATATCGGTGTTCATTACAACATTCATAAAGCATGCGAAACATCATAATGATCTGTATGTGCAGCTTATGATATGCAGTCATTCCCGGCTATGTGAAAAGACCGCTCCCTTAAACCATTAATCCTGACGCAAAGAATGCACAGCTAGAATAGTCCTCAATTACCACTGTATGAACTATACCCTTGAGGTTTAGCCAAAAATCAATTCCCAAGGGAATGCATTCGTGCAATTTTCTAAATTCTTTCAAAGCGATCGTAATACTGTAGAAAATGCCTCCGCCCCTGAGGCGTCGCCAAAAATGGTTAGGGTTGTAAAACGCGGTTGAGGGAATGAATATTTTTGTATATAATTAGGGTTTACCTGTTACCACAAAATAAGGCTCAATGAGCCTGTTTTGGGTTACTATCATGATACTGGGTTCTGACGACAGATGTTTGACTGTTTACTTTTGATTTGAAAACTTTCAGATTGTACCCCACTACATGGAAGCAATTCCGCGGAAGTTTTTCCATAATGATGTAGTTCTAGGAACGAAGCTATCGGCGTGGAACTTCCCTCTATGAGGTGGATTATGGAGGAAGAAGGGATGATTTGCTTCCGTGGAAGTGGCAAAAAGTGTTCTTAGCCTTGCAGAGAGTTGGGCTCCGCCTTTCAACACAGTGGCTGATACAAAGTGGATTAACATCTCTGCCAAATATAAATGGATACTAAATATTATGGAAATCCATCGTTCCTATGTGCCATTATATGCTCCTTGAGAGATTTTGACAAAAGCGGCTCTGCAGTTTCAGATCAAGCTGCTAGGGGGCTCAAACATACATCACGTATTCCTTACATCACAAGCTATCTGCCACAAATACATCAAGACCATAGCATGTCCAGGTCAACGATACAAAAATGAAAGTTCTGCTGCAGTACCAAGGTCACATACCAGGAAGCCCCAAATCGACCTTGACTCTTGTCTTCCCAACCCCTACCCACGTACCAAATACATTGAGAGGTTCTAGAGTTATGCTGGTAACAAATATCACACACACACACACACGCGCGCGCGCGCGCGCGCGCGCACACACACACACACACACACACACACACACACACACACACACACACACACACACACAATAAAACCTAGACCTCTATTTTTCACTTCTCCTATAGCCTAAAAAGACTATAATGGAATTACCTTCACCTTGTGTATGTGGCACTGTTGAAATAAGTTGCCAACTTGAGTCTTACAGCAAATAAAAAAATAATCATCACTGATAAGAAATGCTCACCTGGAGTTTATGTCATAGTCCCAAATACTTTAACACACAGGTCATAACAGTCCAACTTTCATGGATAATTTTCATGGATCATGTAAACTATTACTACCTAGAACTGAGAGGGATTAAGTTTTATGGAATTACCTACCCCTTCTGGCTGCCCTTGCTTTTGTGACACCATTGAAATAAGTTGCCAACTTGAGTCGTAAAGCAAATAAAATAATAATCCCCACTGTTAAAAGATGCCCTAATTTCAAATCGGCTCAAATGTACGTATAACTTGCACCGATAGGCAAATTGAATGTCGTTGTTCGTCCATCGGGAGTTGCTAAGGACCTTGGCCATGGGGTGTAGGCAAATTGAATACGTAGATACATTGTACTTATTGGCATTAAGGGAAGATTAGTGGACCTGAAATCTACTGTCGCCCTATTACTGCCTAGCAAGGATTATTGATAGGGATTACGTTCTACGTAACTACCTTCACCTTGCGTGTGTGGCACCGTTGGGAGTCAAGGGACTAGGTAGGTAGGTAGGTAACTTATTCTCCGTTTAGCGCCGCGTGAGCATGTATTCTTACTGAGGTCTGTGATGAACAATTTTGCTACTGTTGGATACAGGAAAATTCTTTTATACAACCAGTGTGTACTAATTACTTTGCTCACGTTTCGGATATAGGTTACCCACGGAAATAGCTGACCTAGGTTGATTCATTTGATAGGAGTCCTTTATATTTGAACACGTGTTTCGTCACCGAGAGAACAAACTCACTCAGGGAAATATATCAAGTTAGTAATATATATTGCACTGGAAGACGAAACATATTTCATGTCCAATTGTTCATCAAACCAGGACGAAAGACATAAGAACCGCCATTTACCAAGCCCCAGGCTCCTCGAGGACTGAATATACAACAGAGGAATTGAAAAAAAAGGCTAGAACACCAGACAGGGTTTTAACTCTGTTTGCTGCTCTACCCTATTTTCAAGACCTTTTTTTTAAAAGAAAGTAGGGGCACATGATACACATCTCCAGTGCCATGATCCCTTTTTAAAAAGGGCCCTTTGGGTAGTCTACGCGGGCTGTTTTTCTGAACTTTCGGGCGTGACCCTTACGTGGCACCGTGGTATTCCCTGATGCTACCGGGCTATTTTGGGGCACGGCCGGGCCCCTGGATTTTTTTTAAAATTTGAAGTTAAAATCAACCCGGGACCCCGCAACTAATAGACGCGTGACGTAATTGTGAATACACCGAGGGGTACCCCCCGCAGTATCCGGCAGTCCACCGGGACAAATTTGTGGCTCCATCGCCCGTCCGGGGCCATATGTCCCATATGAGCGCCGGTGGAAATGAACCCGTAGCATCCCGAGATCTGCATGACAGAAAGCCTTTCTTTCTTGCATTATTTCGATCAATGTCTGATCTATGTATGACCTGAAAGCCAGCAAGTATCGTCGGTTGTGACAGGGACATGCAAGAAAGCACTGCTGTTCACGACCTTCCATTTATGTAACTCAGGTTTTATTTTTCTACACGTATTGCATGCGTTGTAGAGGAACAGTTTTATGCAAAAGACGGGAAAAAAGTATGCAAATAGCCCATGTGGAACGCCGCGAACACCACGCACACCAAAAAGTCAGTGAAAGTTCAGGCAATATATAACATGGGCCAGAAACCACTGGCCGCGCATTTTTACGACTACTTTGTCAATAGTAGCCCCTGGCTGGCATATTTCTCTGAAATTTATTCACCCGCACGACTGAAAAACTATAACAAGCTTGTATGTATGCCGGTCGCTTGGTACATGATATTTCCTCGTCGCAACAAATCACAAGGTCGTATTCAGGTGTCTAGTATACAAGGCAATATAATCATCGCGGGTCAAATCTTAATTAAAATTTGATAGATAGTCATAAATGTTAGCAAAAATGTTTAGAACAAAACAGATATAAGTTACCCCACGCCACGGATAAAGGTGAACTAGCTTTACTCATGTAGAATCTTTAAATTTGATAGATAGCAAACTAATTTTCCAAATTGTTAGCGCACATTTTTCACGCTGTTTTAAGATTTCTTTAAGTAAAGGGGTTAAGGATTTTATTTAGCTCACTGAAGAGATAATCTTCCATTGGTCGTGACAGAAAAGAGAGATACGCCATGTACAGTATTTAAGGCTTTATTGTACTTGACAAATTCCCTAACCACTGGACTAAACACGTTACTTTGACTACCAAGTATCATGGTTGTTAATAATAGCCTGTCATTTAGTAATGTGTCCATTTTTACGCAAAGCAATTCAAAAATTTACACACGTATATCAGAATACATAGATACTACGTGGCCGACGTGACAACGCTGTTAAAGGTGGTATCTCACTGCATTTGGGGCACTGGTGCGGCACTGCGGTGTTCGAAAGGTTTCTCAACGAATTTCAAAGATAAAGAACGAATCCTCTTACGTTTTGTGTGTTTTGTTGTCTTCTAAGTCATACTTTTAAGTATTACGCTATATCTGAATTGTAAAAACTCGGCGAAAATACCACAACATTGTCGCAGTGAATGAACCCCACAGTGCCGCACCGCTGCCACAAGTGCAGTGAGATACCACCCAGTGAGCCACAACATAAGCGTGATAAGGCACATCAAATCTGATCACACCAAAATTGCCATTGATCGTGAAGAAAATATGATGTTGAATCGCAGTCTATAATTGTCTCCGTGCCTTGAACGTATCTGAAAAACGTTTTCCTGGAACAGTTATGGTTGATATTATTCCCAATGGTGCCTGAGAAATCTGTTTGCAAGGTTGTGTGGCTGGAACTGATGGACGATAACTACGCACCGCGAGGCAGGGAATAGCTGCTAATTTCCGGTTTAATAACTAAAATCATACATCACGTAGTCATGAGCAGTGGTGAGTTCAATGCTAATCATGAAAATTGGGCAGGTTTTGACATTGGTAACAATGTTAAATATTTATGCATTTTACCCAGGTATGGATATTCATTAAACTACATTCTGTATAAAAGCACGTGGGAACTGCTTTCGTCTAGGTTCCCTTAAGGCCCCCTCTCACTTGACGTGCGGCACGCTTGCGGCATTGCTGCGTTCGTTCACTGCGGTACTGTTTTGTTGTTTTCTCCGATTTGTTATAATTCAGATATTGCGCAATACGTAAAAGTGTGACATAGAAGACCACAAAATACACAACAAGTAAGAAAATTCGTTCTTTATCTCTGAAATTCGTTGAGCATCTTCCGAACGCAGCAATGCCGCAAGCGTGCCGCACGTCAAGTGAGAGGGGGCCTTTACCCATTTACAAAATGTCAGAGCAAATTATGTCTATGTTTGAACTCTTAAGAAACTAATACAAATGATCATGTATTTCGCGTCACAAATGTTTTAACGTGTTGAAAATTTAGAGAATATTCAGAAAGTCAAACGATGCCTAGAAATAGTTTTTTATCCAAGTTAGATTGTTACAAAGGTTTCAAGAATGTTAGAACAAAGTCAAAGGGAAATAAACAATCAGACGGGAGTTGACTGTATGCTGTCATACATTTTATTCAGAACTTTTTTTCAGCTTTGTTTTCCACGTAACAGAGACAAAGAATCAAACCTTTCTCAAACACAGTAGGTCGTTGATACTTCGTCCTATTTTGTTACTCCATGTGAAACGGAGGTGTAGTCCTTACTCTGTACGGCTATGAGTGTGTGCGTGCGTGCCCGGTGAAAACCAAAAGAACCTCTGAATCGTTTGCGATGATATTTAGCAAGTAGGTGTGTGTTGTGAATCCAAAGGTCAAGCTTGGTTTCGAGCCTCCTGGCGGATGACTTTGGTACTGCAGCAGAACGTTCATTTTTTCGCATCGTATCTCTTGTCCTGGATATGCTGTGGTCCTGATACAAATGTCTTACTTGGAATGTCCAAAACACAACAAAATTTTGAAGTTCTCGCGCCAACGCGAAGTACTACGTTTCTCGCACGCCTTGTTTCACCATAGATCATAATTATGCAAATGAGGTTTTGATTAACATTTCATGTCTCCATTGCGAACTTCCTTTCACTCTAGCTACAGTGAACCTAACCAGCATAATAAAGATATGCAGAAACACTGACAAACAGACGAAAAACAATATCACCTCCTCGTGGTTTTAGTAGCCTCTTCCAATGACCTCATGACCTGGAATGTCTGTAAATGACGAGTATAGTAATTCTGTCACCTTTTGCCGGTCAGTGGCAAACCTCTTTGACCACCAGGTCGACTTTTGCGTTCTGTTATTCTACACGAACACTATCCTCACTCCAACATGCAGAGACACAAAAAACGGGACACTTCGTACACAGAGACAACGGTGCACTGGTAATCAGTTAACTTTTATGTGCTCGAAAGAAATTATCATAAAAACGAAAATATTCTAGTCAGCCAACCTGACCTTCTGTCCCCGACAGCTGGGTACTATAGAGGAGGCAGTCGGAATCGTTTGGCGCCCAGACAATTATCGTAATTTCAAGCCACAAATGTCCACCACGTTATTTGGAATGACACCTTGCCAAGTTGCTGTGTAATTTTCATCCCGTGGACATCCTGGTCCGCCCACTGGCTAGACTGAAATGGTGCCAAATTTTAATTACAGACGCACTTCAACGTGGGAAGAATATTCTTTAAAGGTGGTATCTCACTGCACTTGGGGCGCCGGCGCGGCACTGCGGGCATCGTAAGATTACTCAACGGATTTCAGAGATAAGGAACGAGTTGTCTTACGTTTTGTGTACCTTGTAGTCTTCTAAGTCATACTTTTACGTATCTAAATTATCCACATCGGCGAAAATATCTTCATATCCTTATTGTCGTCTAGTCACTGAAGAAAGACTATCTGACAAACGTCTGAACGTTTCCAGATTTCATCCAGTTGATTGCTTGTGTATCTGTTGCCTTGGACATCTTATTACTTTGATGTCTAACCTTCATCGACGTCTTCAGAAAACTGATTGATTCTTGGTACGGCGAGGATAGTTCATCATGACTATTATGTTCTAACTGTTTGCCTCCAGGCGGTCTGATCTGTAGACGTAATTTGCCTCTAGAGTGTCATTCCTCTGTATTAATGCGCCGTCCAATCATCGTTGATAACATGTGGTGGGTTCGTGAGAAAGGCAATGGGTCTCGTGAGAATTTGATCATCAATGGTTACCAGACCGTTAAATGCGAATTGTAACAGAGTTTGTCACATAGCACAGAAGGCGTTCGAAACACATATAAGGTATAAAATCAGTTGGGGCGGCGACATCGCTACGATAGTGCTGTGACCTACAATTTGACAAAATTTCTTAGATAAATCTATTATTTTCGTTATGTGAGTATTGTTGTCTTGTTTTGTTGTGTGCGTTTAGTCATGCTACTTCAATTTTGTCATGTTATATTGCATGCTATATCAATATCAATTATTAAGTCAGGGGTTATACGAATCCCGTTGTTTTCTTGTGTGTGTATTGTTGTTTGATCATACTATTTTATTAATATCGCGTTCAAGTCGTAGTGAGGTTGCAGCATGCTCGTTGTCTGGTGGAATAATAGCATTAAAAGCTTTGAATCAAGACGCTTTCGCAAGAGAAATGAGGATGATTTAAGGAAATTGTTCTGTTGGGAAAAAAATAAAGAAACACTAACTGTTACTCATTAAAATTGAGCAGAATTTTAGTAGGCAAAATGTACAGGTAATGTGCACCTTCTGTGAAAAAACAGTAGTGGCCTTTTATAGACAAGCGGGGAGTTTCTTCACCCTTCTAAGTTAAGTTATAAAACATAACAAGCCTTTAACAGATAATCGTCATTTGCTATTTTACAGTCACTGTATATCACATTTACACTGAAAAGTACGAGTCCGTACGTTTTTGTGTAAATGTGATGAATCGTGGACATTCTACGATAACTGATTACCCTTGCTTCTATGATATATGCTGTGCAATCGACGACAGATAGATAAAACGAAAAAAGTTAGGGCTAGTTACGCTTTTGGATGACATGAGCAAAGATATGAGTGTAGCTAGGCCTAGAAAAAACAATGTTGTGTTTCGTATTATCCGAACAACTCTAAATAAAAACCTGCTGGCCCTAGCTCAATGTCGCCGATTTTTATAATTTAGATATTGCGTAATAACGTAAAAGTATGACTTAGAAGACAACAAAATACAAAAAACGTAAGAAATCTAAATTCATTCTTTATCTCTGAAATTTTTTGAGTCATCTACGGACCCCACACTTAGTGCTGCACCGGTGCCCCAAGTGCAGTGAGAGACCATCTTTAGCAGTCACCCGTAAAGGCACCATTACGGCAAACATATGGCGGAACGCTATGGACGAAGAAGAGTTATTGTTTCATGCTCGAAGCACTACCGTAAAGGAAACAGTAAATTTTCATATTTCATATTACGACACTCGGCCTTCCAGCAAGCTAGGTTTTAAATCAGAGTTTACTACGAAGAAGAAACGAGCTCCACTGCCTTAATAAGATCAAGGAAAGGAATTGTTCAGCGAGTCCTAATGTTTCTAGAGTTTTGCAAATGGCGGTTCGCTAATGGACTTCATCACTAATGGCTCAACGGTCTTCGCTGTCTGCGTACGTGGGATGCAAATTGCACCGTTTACCAAACGCACGATGAAAAAAATGGGCTACTAAGAAGCTTTTACGGTTCAGTTAAGTAACTGGCTAACACCCAGCCGAAGCAAATAACATTACAGACATTTGTAAATGGATTAGCAACGTGAAAACCTCTTTCAAGGACTTAGAAATTATTTACGCAGAGCAAGCAGCTTGTATGGCCAGTAGAACTGCGTTTATCCCACACCTACCATGCCTACGGAAGCATTTTTTGCACCTCCGTGACCTAAACCATCGTTGGCATGTGTTCAAGGAAAGGTATCTACTGAGTTTCCAACGGACGACATTCTGTGGTAATTTTTCTTTTTGGAAGTTTAGGGACTTTTAGTTCAGTATAGCCATCAGAACTGGGTTTGTGCCACACCTACGGATGCATTTTTTGCACCTCCGTGACATTCTGTGGTAATTTTTCTTTTTGAAAGTTTAAAGAAAACTCGGAGATGATTTAAAAGTGGCAAGTTTTGTGGAGAGTGACATCGGTGCAGCCGAGGTCATGAACATACCATTACTGGAATGGAAGCTTTAATCATGGTTCAAAAAGGGGTCACAACACTACAGGGAGCACCATAATTCTATATTCTGTCCATTCAAATTCCGAAAAAGTATATAGAGACAGACACTGTGGTTCTGTCATTAGGGTTGTTGACTCCTTTGGAACATGGGGGTTCTGAGTTCGAATCCATGATAGGTCTAGGCGTTGGGCCTTTGTGAAATACACTGAACATTATCTTACTCACACGTAATAATGAGTACTGCACTTGGTGCACCGGTGCGGCACTGTGGGATTCGTTTACTGCGGCACTTTTGTATCATTTTCGCCGTTTTTTTGTAACGCAAATATTGTTTAATACATGCACGTTAAAGTATGACTTAGAAAACAACACGATGCACAAAAGGTAAGAAAAGTAGTTCTTTACCTCTGAAATTTTTTGAGTACTCTTTCGAACCCCGCAGTGCCGCACCGGTGCC
This sequence comes from Branchiostoma floridae x Branchiostoma belcheri, assembly GCA_019207045.1. Lineage (NCBI taxonomy): Eukaryota > Metazoa > Chordata > Leptocardii > Amphioxiformes > Branchiostomatidae > Branchiostoma > Branchiostoma floridae x Branchiostoma belcheri. The sequence goes on along the minus strand of CM033028.1, from coordinate 21,226,057 downwards.
CCAAGTGCAGTGAGATACCACCCATAGGCACTTTAGAAAAGAGTAACTATTGGCATCGTAGGTCAGCCTTAATGAAAACCAATCTTTTTCACGTGTTGATAAAACGCGCTAAGTATCCTCTAGGGTTGCTGCTTTCCGTTTTTACAACTCCCTCGGTTGGACTTCAGACGAAAACAACATCGATTTTCGTCTGCATCTGGGGTCTCCGTCTGAGGCAAATGGATTGTTCTGGGGATACTGATACTCTACAGTCTACAGTATCGGCACCACTGAGGTCCATTTATGAGCTGTGATATTGATCATATTCAAAATGATATGTTCGTAGCTTGAGGCCAAAAATTCATCTCTGTTTTCTTCTTGATCATCTTCGTACAAGACGAAAAACAAATGTGTTACCATCATGAGCGCGTGGCCAGTTAAGGTGCACTCTCACTGCACTTGCGGCACCGGTGCGGCACTGCGGGGTTCGTAGATAACTCAACGAATTTCAGGGATAAAGAACGAATTTTCTTACGTTATGTGTATTTTGTTGTTTCCTAAGTCATGCTTTTACGTATTACGCAATATCTAGATGATCAAAAATCGCAAAAAAAAAATTGCCGCAGTAAACATACCCCGCAGTGCCGCACCGGTGCCCCAAGTGCAGTGAGATACCACCTTTAACTCCTCTGCCGGCGAAACATCTTCCCCAGCTTATGATACTGTCTTATACCACGCAAGATCTGTTTGGGATTAAAATTTACCTTGCCTTTCAGCCATGTTGATTAAATTATATGGAATACATCCACGCACGCACCATTTTTCGTTCGCTTCCAAAGAAAAGTATATAAACTATAAAATCTTCTAAAGTCATTTGTTCAACCTCCCTGACTACTAAGATTTCATAACATGTTTTGCCAACATTGTTTTTAAATTTGCATGCGTATTTGCATCAATTTTGGGGTTCCCAGTGGATGTCATCCGTATAATAGAATCAATATGGCTTATATAGCAATATCAATATTTATGCCAGAATAAACTACTGGCGAGTAGTGTGTATAACTCCGCTTCGTTTTACAAAGTTCAAAACACTCAAAGGACCTGCCACTGTGAAGACGTTGCCTTGAATCAAGATTAAAGGAAGTCATTTATCCTCCTAAGTGCAGGCTCACTACCTTCTCTAGTAGCTTCCCGCTTCCTTTCTGTACTTTGGGACAATTTTGTCTTCCTGACTACAAAAGGATGCTGGAAAGCTCTCCTTGTAATGGCAACAGGTCATGTCCGGTCAAAGGCTTTTGAAAAATCCAAGAGCTTTCAACTCAGATGAAAAGAAGGGTGGGGTGGGGGTACAGCGTATTTTACCATATATATATATATATATATATAATTCACATTTCTTAGTCCGTGGGCCTTATGCTACATGTCTACAGACCGTACTTTTAAATGTATATATATATATAGTCAGATTATCTTACTAACTTTAGCATTCCACATCCGCCTATTTCTGGCTTGTCTAGCTAACAGTTCGAAATATACCAGATATTTTACCAGATTACAATTAACCATATTCGCCAACGTATAAAACCCTGCCTCTGGCGAAAGAGGTCGTGAGTTCGAATCCCAGCTGTGTCGCTCACCAGACTTGCATCCTGCTGGAAAGAGTTGCAGTCCTTAGGGTTGGACGTTAACCTGTGGTCCACTGTTTTCACTGTGCTTGTCGAAAAGAGCTGGGGGAATTTACCGTAAATACTGCACCCAGGCCATAGTTTATCTTCTCTGTCACGATCAGTGGAAAATTAGCTCCTCTGTTCATATTGGCTTCATTTGTCTTCACTGTCTAAAATTTGTCCCCACCTCATCTCAGCATCAATTTAAAGTTTGAGATTAAAAACCTGCTGATCAACAGATCTTACCCGATCCAGGCACAATTGAACAGAGACAGTGGGCGTTATAGATTTCCTGGCAACGTTTGACCAATTGCTGACGTCATGTATCCGCAAGATCACGATCATGTGTCTGTAACTCTCGCGAGTTTACGTTCTGAAATGATTGGTCATCAGTATTGATCGTGAAGAAGGCGACCGTGGTCGTTGAAAATTTCATTCATGTATACCTTTGTTTTGGAAGAAAGTTTAGCATTGTGCTAAAATCTTGGCCGGTGTCATTGACGAAAGACAGTGGATGCAACCTGAAATGTCTGTCTCCAAAATCCGCCTATTTCCTTGAGTAACTGGTACCTTGCGAATAACATATTGATGCATCAATTTTATGTTTCTCACATGCATGCCGCCTTGTGTATTGAGCTAATAGTAACAGTATGTTATATTTGACATGACTTTGATCGACTCCAAAGTCTCTTTACTCTCGTGTATCCATCACCCAACTTCAAATCTTGGCACAGAAGCAAAAACGGTTGTTAGAAATCCTTTGCCATTGATCATTCTATTTTGCAGTCTCAAATTGTCTGAACTATTCTATCAAGTTTGATAGACGCATGGGAATGTAATGTAATATGAGGCATGTTTTTGCACAAGCCGGCAAGCACAGTTTGGCATGCCACGATGGATGTCGATGCACTTGTAGAGCTTGAAATTGTGCTTACCCGCCTAGAATCATGCATCCACTTATGCTCAAGCTGTGGCTCCAGGATTGTTTCGTGAACAAAGTCAACTCTTCATACTAACTAGCACCTAGATATGTTATATTGTACAATGGTGCAAGAGAGACAATATCTAACATGCTCATAAAAGAGATAAATTTCAGAGGGGGGTGTTAATTTCAGATAGATAATAATTCTAGAAAATAAAAATACATACCGCTTAACAACACAATTAAGTGAAATCCTACACTCATAAAAATTATCCAGTATTCCACTAATAGCCTAAGTAACAATCTCAGCCTATGGCTGAAATACATTATACCTGAGTGAGTAGGTCTGATAAAAGTTACCAAAAAAATGTCAATGGTGATAAGATAGAAAAAAAACAGGTTGTCTTCTTATGTGTTTTTTTTTTAATATCTGATGAACAATTGGCCTTCTTGGTGTGCTGAATTGTCGCACCGCGTTTTTTCCAAAAACATTCACGATGAAGGAAGTGTTCATACGTATATGAAATGCACGGGTATCAAAAGTCGGCTTATCATGTATTCATGGATACATACTCCCCCTTTATGGACTTAAGTGCTCCTTTAAATCGTTGTCGTGGTTTCACAATCTCTCTTCTCTTTGAAGTCCATACTATAGTGATAGAACAACCGTAATGAAGATTAAATCTTACGGCCTGAGGTTTTGGAACGGAAGCGTTGCGTTCTCGTGCATAGCTGAATCATAGAGACATTAAAATCATCACTCAAAACCGCTCAATATGAAATATCTAGATCGAAATCATTGGATTTTGTGTTAGAAAGACCTGAAAGGGCCACAAAAGCAAGAGTTTTCTGTTAGAGAGTACATTGAAAGAGTCTGGTCGACCATTAAAATGCAAAAACGATCTAGACTTCGACCGGAGCTTAAGTTGGACACGGACTCGAAAGAATGTTATGTAAGAAAGGAAATTGCGTTTAGAATCCATGTATTTCCCTTTAATGTCACTGCACACAAACTTCAATAAACGACCATGTTATGTAAGCGATTGATTTTTGTTTTGTTTTTGTGAGAGTTTCTCTGGATTTGCCAAGAAGCAGTTACTCAACCAACTGGATATGGTTTTGGAAACGGTCAGACGTTTCAACTGGCATCCACCAGTTTTCGTCAGTGACGCTGGGGTGATCTGGAAGAAACGGGTCTTTTATACTGTAACGATGGATGAAGACAATTCTAGATGTCCAATAGGAAACGTTGTATGTAAAACGATTTTAGACTGAAGACAATTTGGACTCCAATAGAAAAAAAAATAAAAGGTAAGGCAAAGCGAAGCTGAAGATAATTTCGGATTTCAATTGGAAAAAAAAAAACCTAAGACAGTTAATGCAAATGAGTCAATTTGCTCCTGCTGTTTTCGTTACAGGAGCAAAATTTTTGTTGTGGGTGGGTGGGTGTGTGGGTGTGTGGGTGGGTGGGGGTGGGTGGTGGATATGTCCCAAGTGCAGGAAAGCTCCATACGTAGCCCCTCTTTCATGTTAGGGTGGGATTCATCGACGTTTCTCTGGATTACTTGTGCAGAACACTCTTTAAATGAACGTTCAAATTACCATCTCGACAACAGATCTTGCTCAGTATCATTGACACATGGTAGCGGGTGCTATCTGATACGTCTGTACATTTCCAAAATCATATCAAGATGCTTGAACAACTGTAAGCAGGGTTTTAACAATTCTGTTTTAACCACACAACCATCTAAGTTTGAAAGTAATTCTCCAGTAATATGTGGTGCGAATGTAAATACCATCCTAATTCAGACTTTGTTGTTTCAAGTCTGCCAAGCGGTACTAGTATACTGAATAAAGATTTCAACAGATATTTGCTTGAAATTGTCAAATATAGGGAAAGTTGGTGATCATGAGGAATGACGGGTATTGAGCAGTCTTTTATATGCGGGTATCTTGAGGATATGATTTCTATAAGCTGTCACTTCCTACTTATCTGCATTTGGATTACATTACACATAGCCCGATCATTCATAACATTGGCTGATACGTATACACACAACAAGCGTTGAACTAAAGAGGGTGGACTTCAACTGCCAAAACACGCTATGTCTTGTTGTAGTATACGAAGAGATATTTCTACTTTTCTGGCGCAATCATATGGAACTCATTTCCATCACAAGTCAGAGCAGCAAAAATTACTTTTAAAAGAATCTATACAAAGGGATACCATATTGTTTAATCATTATGATTTTTGTCGAATTTCACATTGAAATGCAAATTACATCTTGATTTTATTCTATCAACTGGATATTTTTATATTTAGTGTTTTTCTATTTTGTTTATTTCATATTTTTGATTGGTTTTTATCTTTATTTATCTATTCTTACTTGTCTGTTTTCAAGTCATATTATCTTAACGTTACATCCTTACTAAATGTACGTATTTTGTAACCAGATATTTATTTGTTATTCCTAAGTTACTTTGCATTTGGTTTTGTATCAATTAGGAACTTGCGTTAACGGTTTGTTATTTCTTGTACTTTAGATTTTATGTGTTGCTGATATATACATGTTTGTTATGTTTGGAGTTTTCCCCAGGGCACATTAAAGGCGCTGCTATAGACAACATGTTCCCCGTGGTGCCATAAAATCATAAACGACATTCTATACTTAAAACATCATTAGCAGACTGGTTTGGCGGGGACACAAATTTGCTCAAATCCACAGACTGTTGCAGCATGTAAAGTCGTTGACCCTTCTAAGTACGCATGCGCAGCGACATGAATTGTGGGTAATATGTCACAGGTAAAGGCCCCTAACTTGTAAACAGTTCACGTCTTGACCATTGTCTTAATTTACATAACAATGTCCATGCGTTTTTTATTAATATCTCGGGCCTTCACCATTGACATTTTACCCATAATCCTTCATGTTGCTGTACATGCGTAATCGGAATGGTGGTCGAGCTTATTGAACGAGTGATCAAATGGTCAAGTACCGTCCGTAAATAATACTAATTTCTTCAGGTTGGTAAATGTTTATATAGTAAAGTTCTTTTAGACACAACCAGGGAAGTACTAACATTCAACGTTAACGTTTCGATGTATGTCAGACACCATCATCGGGGTTAGAATGACAGGATCCTCTTCTATTCAGTTCATTAAGTGTCGTTTTCGCATCGAAAATTGTCTCCAATAGCCTTATCTGCCTAATGACAGTCAGCCGTTACTCAAGGCATTAGAGGTCATTTTGAGAATATTAATTGCAGTTTCCGACCGATAGCTACCACAAAAAGGTAATATTTGTGTGTGTAGGAGGGGAGGGGGGGTTGACCTTGTGAATGGATCTGGACTTTCACAGTCTTACTTGATAATCTTTTACCAACTTGGATCTGATAAGAGCTGCCAGATTTGGATCGGATCTCAAACATAATGATTTCTAATGTGAAATTGTGATACCTCCATTTGTGTATGCTAAAAAAGCATAAATATATACATAGATGTATATTTTTATTTATTTATTTATTTATCTATCTATCTGATTTTGGAAACGGCCAGACATTTCAGGTGACGTCCACTACTTTTCGTCAGTGACTCTAAGGCAATCTGATTGAAGAGCAATTGTGTAACTTGGCGTGAAGAATAGGTCAGCTATGACTAATGTGACTAATGATGATTTCACTTATCTCCATTACCTTGGTCCCATGAGATTAAACTGGCGCCCAGCATGTTGTCCTTTTAGTCTATTAATCCTGTTAAATACGAGTAGGTGGATGTTTACGATGCGTGGTATATAGGCCAGACACAGCTATATAGAAAGTTCATGCCCGTAGGCTTAATACATGTACATGGTAGAAACAAAGATAGGGGGTATGCATGTAATAATGAACAGTGATAAACATTATTGTACAAAGAGACTACTTTTAAGTTTTGGTTATATCTAGATAGGTTGGATTTGACTTGCTATTTTTTGAAGCAGATGAAAAAAACAAAGAGCCCCAATTTTTCCACAATTTGTGGGTTTTGTGATTTTAAGAAGAAGGTAGATTTCTGTTCATCCGTAAATGTGGGAAAGCTGAGGGATGTTATTGTGATTTCTGTGGACAGCGTGGTTGTTTCTGCGTGGTTAAATGAACACTTGGGAATAAAATATGTATTGTCTTCCACTGACAAAAGAGTTGGGCCCCCATAATGGGAGCCTGGCATAAAAAGCACCGACACAAGACCTTGTTAAAGTGCTTACCCAAGAATCAATCTCAAACAGTGTTCTCCAACAGAAAGTAATAATGGTCTACTTTATAACCATGCAAATCACAGGAGGTTGATCAACATCTCAGGCCCAGAAAAGTTGGCTCTAGTACAGAAACCTCACATTTGACCCCGAGTTTTCACCTGTATCCATCCGCAAGGCCTAACAACTCAAATCCTTCCTGAGGCCGACTTAAGTGGTGAAATGAACAAATTTTGACCAAAATTGGAAAGCTTAAACCCTGCCCGTTCCTTCTAATTCCCAAAGTCTTCAGATTGAAGCAAAGTCTTTAAATAATGAAAAGAGGGACTTTCAAGGATTTAAGGTGGGAGTGCTCCCATTTTGAGGCATACGCTAGCTACACAACCCAACACTGATGTCTGCCCTTCTGTAACTTGCCGTGAAAATAGGTCGACTAAGACTAATGATGATGTTACTTATCTCAATTCTCTTGGTCCCATCAAAATCACCCGGACTGTCGTTTCAGTCTATTAACCCCGTTAAATTGCAAGTAGGTGGGCGTTTACGATGCACCATAAACGAAATAGTCCGAGAAGACAACTTGTCCCATGAGTAGCCCCCCCCCCCACTTTGACTAACAGATCATCTCTTGCTGTATGCGTTTTATCCTTTTATTTGCACTTAGTAAAAGTAAATCAATTTACAGAGGATATACTATAGAAAGGCAACATTTGCAAACGAATACATAATGTTCACATTTACATGGTCATCACAATACTGCTCTGTTCATATTTACTCAAACAAATTTATGTGTGTTTATTAATGTGTACATATATGTATGTATGGTGACCAGCATCTCCAAGTCTATCCTACCACTTGCTACATTATGAAAACTAACACCACAGGTTATCGTCGCTTATTACACCTTCAGTAACGCGGAGATAGACACCTGGTCCAGGTCATTGAACTTATTACCTCCATGAAATGTCATGGAGGTTATATTTTACCCAGCGTTTGTGTGTGTGTGTGTCTGTCTGTCTGTCTGTCTGTCTGTCAACAAGATAACTCAAGAACGGCTGGATGGATTAGTTTCATACTTGGTGTGTTGGTGGGGTGTGATGAAAGCTAGAAGTGATTAGATTTTGGGCCATCTAGCGGCTTCCCTTGGTACTGCAGCGCAACTTCCGGTTTTGCTATCTCGTATTCTGAACACGCTATGGTCACGATTTTTGAGTGTTAGATAGCTCTTGTGCTCAGGAATAAGTGACATTAGTTTTGGCCCCCTACCGACTAGGTTTGGGATAGCAGGGGCATTTTTGTCAAAAACTTCTGAAGAGGATAACTCAAGAAGGGAACAATGGATTTTCATGATTTTTGGTATGTAGGTACCTTAGAAAATGTTGTACAAGATAAGATACCAATTATGCAAAATAGGAGTAAATTTGCATAATTAATGAGAATATTCTATCATAGCAGTTTTTTCAATGTATCTCTTGTCCCGGACATGATATAGTCTTGACATTAGGGTGGTAGATAGCTTGCAGTGACATGACAAATTGGGGCAGATTTCAATCCCCTAACATGGAATTTCGGAACTGCAGGGGCGTTTTTGTCAAGACATTCCAAAGTGGATAACTGCAGAAAGGATTGACGGATTGGCATCATTTTAGGGGTGCAGGTAGCTTAGGCAAAGATGTTCATAATGATATACATGTTATGCAAATGAAGACCTTATTTGCATAATTAATGAGGAAATTGTATAATACCATTATTAGCAATAACTTGACTTCAATAAATGTAACACTTATTGATTATGATAGATGGAATATAAGCAGATACCAAATATGGTAATGAGGAACTTATTTGCATAATTTATGTAAAAATTGCAAAGCTGCTTTAAGTCTAATGATTGGAATTTTATACTTGTGACATGTGTACGTTAGTCAATGATGAACAACAACACGCATAAATTATGTTAATGTCTTAGTCAACTGCATGAAATTTACAAAAGCTCTAAATTTTCATGGAGGTATGAGGTCGCCGAACTCTAGTTTGTTTTACAGAAGTAGATGAAGAAACAGAGCAAAAAAAATATGGTCCCTCGCTTGAAGTAAACATAATTACAACACAAAAGAAGAGAAGCCATAATTATTTGTTCATACACTTTCCCATTATGGCATAGCAGCCAATTAAAAAATCTAACAAAACAAATTATGCCAATTACTAGAGATAAACATCATCAAAGAATAATTGAGAACATAGGTAACTGAAATATCAAGCTCATAACCCAAACAACAAAATGAGCAAAGTGGCAATTTAAGGTACGAATTTAAGTAGATGAATAGAAAATTCTATATTACGAAAGTACAGATCTCAATCTTATACAAAAATACTGTTTCTATCAGAAACTACAAGCTACAAACCTTTGTAACAGAAGCTTCATTAGCAACATATAGCATAGATTTTTAAGGTAAAATGGGTTAATAGTCCTGATGTGTATTGTTTTGACAGTATGATAATTGTGACATGGATAATCACCATGAGGTTGTTGTTGTTTGTCTTGTAGTACCTAGTGGCACATAAGTCAGAACGTTTCCTTGCTGCTTCTGAAGAAGGGTGCATTTTTACAGGGAGGGGTTGCTTATTTTCCATTCCCTTTAACGTGCTTAATACAACTCCTAGAACACGGGACCCCCATTTTACGTTCTTTCCAAAAGACGTGTGAAACTCAAACGCCCGTCTCATGATTTGACCCCAGGTCTCCCACTTACCAACTAATTAGAACCAGGAGCTCAACTTAGAGGCTGCTACCAGTTGAGCTACAGTGACATCCATCCTACTACCCATGAAGTTTGAGTCGAACCAGTTTTATCCGAACTAACTATGAAGAATGGTAACGGTGAGTTTGTCAAATGCCATCACGTTCTGACTCCTACGGCTATTACTTTGAGCATTCCATACATGACCTGCCCACGTAAGGCGCAATCAATAATCGTAGCTAGAGCCATTAATCCAAGACAACTAATGGGCGAAGGCGTTAGATGTCTGACTCCTAGTTGGACATGGGCTCACTTCCTTGAACATCCAGACCGTGTATGGCACGGGAGACGTCCACAGCGATTTGTCATCGCCTACACACTGGCAAGTCGACTGACCCAAAAGTATTTGTCATCCGATTTATGGCAAAACCCATATGATGACATGAAAAAATGTATCCAGTCCTATAGCGTTGTTGTCCTCCTATAGCGTAACTGAAGGCTTTTCTAAGTAATACAGGAGTGTGTAGTAAAGTGTAAGGTTTTCTTTTAGAATCATTAGAGGCTTTTATAATCGTTGGAGGAATTTCTAACATCTAAACATTCTTTGATATATTTCCCTATGTCTGCCATGCAGGAGTTGTCACATGTCATTATGTATTATGGGATCTTAGCTGCAGTGAATTTTAGGTAAACCAGTCAGAACTGCCCTAAACCAGTCAGAACTGGCCTGAGAAAGGTCACGGTTGAACATAACGCTTGGTTGTGTACAAAGAAAATTTATATCATATGAGAGAGGAGTTTCTATACTGAGACCAACAGATTTCGATTTCTCAAGATATTAGTGCTTATCCATTTGTGGGGGTGGGGAAAAACGGTTCCAGTATGTACCAACGGTGAATGATAAGTGAAAAAAAAGTGTCATTTTCTCAGGGATCAAAACCTAGGACCATAATCATATAACAAATTACCCTCAAATGCTGATGACCTGTTACGTCAACTGTCATCAAACGCATTTTCGGAAAACTCTATATGGCTAGTCTGTAAAGCACCCCCCCCCCAAAAGAACCCCCAGAGCCCTTGGATTGGCCCTTTCAGGCTGAAAACAGCCAGTTGACTATCATTCATTCAAATTTCTTATCTGCCTTGAGACCCCGGTTTATAACATCAAATCAACAGCTTTGGAGAGCGCCTCTTTTGTCGTTTTCAGTCAGCCCATTGGCTTATCCAAGTTCAAAATGGCGTCAAGATCTGCCGCCATTTTGAACTTGGATAAAGTGATGAGCTTCAACACTACAGACAGACACAAAAGACAATCCTACCAAAACTCGTTGATTATTACTCTGGCAAGCAACTTTATCTTTCAATTTCTTAACTCTATTTTAAACCTTACATAGCCTGTATTTACAAACTTTCTATGCAATTGCTTTTTCTAGTATAGTCCTACTGCGTGGGTATTAACAGTAAAAGTTCTGGTACCGTTGACATCTGATGGATGTCGCAATTTAAATTGTCTAGCTGCTCGTGCCATTTGTCATTGCCAGCCAGGACAATCAGATACGAGGGGTGGTCAATAACTTCTTGGCCACACCTAGAAATAAGGTACACAACTCAAAGTATAAAGCCTTTTATCAATATCTACCAAAATTCAAATAAAGCACACGACACTCAGTAACGTTAGCTTAGAAAACAACAACAACAATTGAGCTACGAACTGAGGTGTGCAGGCTAACTTGTTGTACTGAAAGCCAGATACCAACCTCTTTCTTGAAATACAAAGGGAATCCTTATCAAACATGTACATGTTAACAATGTTAAAATCTTATTGCATAAAGAACATGGCTCACACAGCTCTGATAACAATCTACTCTTGTTTCCCTCACAACTTGCCTACTGATTTTCAAAAGTACGTCGACTGCAAAGGAATAATCACAGTGACTTGATAAAAGGCTTCATACTAAATGAATATACCTCGAAATGTGAGTTGTGCAACTTATTTCTGGGTGAACCACAGCACTTATTGATGGCCCCTCGTACTTTCAAACGCTCCCAGACGTATGAAGTACCATGCTCTTACAGTTTCTATTTTAGGCATCACTGCCCCACGAATGATGTTACAGCCATAATGGTTCATCCAGACATTGATGGATTGTTGAGAATAGCCTTTCTTTCTCTCTTGGCCCTTGTACGCAAGGTTACCAAAGGTCGTCTGTATCTAACCATAATTTTGTTCTCATGGATCAAAAGGATGTCCCTGTAGCTCTACTGGTAGCACGCTGGGGTCCTGGTTCCAATTCGTAGATAATTGGGAGTGTCAGGTTTAAGTCCAATTAAGGGCATCTCAAGGGTTCAATTTCACTGCACTTGCGTCATGCTTGCGTCACTGAGGGATTCGTTCATTGCGTCACTGTTTTGTTATTTTCTCGGATTTGACGCAAGCTTGACGCAAGTGCACTTTAAGTGATGCATCTGTCTTATTCGGAAGGGACGTGAATGAGGGTACCATGTTCGAGACGATGCCTCAAGCACGTTGAAGGGGGGGGGGTAGGAACCCCTCCCTGTAAAAGTATACCATTTTACCCTGCTACTGAAACAGCAAGGAAACTCGCTGACATTTCCGACACAATGCATTTCAAGGTGAACAACATGGTTCAAGTACAAGAGTTACCAACCTAGGATTGATGTGTTCAAAAATTCGTATTTTCCCAGAACTATCGTAGAGTGGAATTTGTTATCACCAAGCACAGTAGGGGCATCTTCTCTGGATAGTTTTAAAGAACACTTGCAGATAGATGTGTCAAAGTTAGTTGTGATGAGTCGTTCAGTGTAATATAACCAGCTGCCGCCGCACCGCGTGCCTGCGAAGCTGGTGTGTTACGCCAAAATGTGGTTATACCGGCTATATTGATACAGATACAGACAGATGGTTGAAATATACATGGATAACTGTCAAACAATAACTGTCAATAAGCCTATTCATGGATCGAACTGCACATGCGTAGGTCAAAGGTGGAGGCCCCTGAGACATAAACATAACGCATTATGCAAATTTGTTATGCAAATCGACCTATGTGCATCTGAACACGTATAAAGCATAGTGAAGTATTGTTTACAAGTCAGGGGCCTTCACCTTTGACCTGCTCATACATAGTTTAGATTTATTCTATTCACATTCCTTTAATGAGCATCAGACAAAAAGCACATCTGCTTATATAAGTCTTCTGCTCAATGAAACATAAAAACAAAGAACAAAGTCATCAACATGAGCTAATTAATGATAACAACGCTGACATTTAACAGATGTTGACAACGGAGGGAACTAATTGTTAAGGTTACATGTTGTCTAATTAGCAGCAATAACAAACAAACTGAAGCAAGATAACGACAGGGCAAACACAAGACTGGCTTACCAATCTAAATAAAACTAAGCGAGTCTTGTAAATGTAATTTAATACAAGGTCGAAAATTTGACAGTTTTTGGATTGTGGGAGGGAAGGTCTGCCCATAAGGAGTAGGACAAATGTACTACTTTTAAGTATGATAAAGCCATTGTACCAGTGCTGTCTACTTAGGTTATTTCACATGCCCAAATTAGACCGCAGTAAGGATGTCATTGTCTCTTGCAAACAATAACTACAAGAGAAAATCATTTGTCTAAGCCTCCAGGCATCGATTTGCTAGTTTATCAAGTCAAGAAGTGCAGAATTCGAAGGTTCTTGACCTCAAAAGTAAACCGAGCAGAGCTTCACAGGATGAAAGCACTCGTTCTCCGATATTTTCTTTGAAAGTTACGCTATATAAATGTCTGTTTCCCCATTTTGCAAGCACTTTGTAGGACTTGAAGTTTGGAAAGAAAAAACTTTATTTTGGAAAGGGACCAAAGCTGATGTGCTCGCGAATGGCATCCATAAAATCTTCTTGGCATGGAAGCATGTTTATAGTCATCCGATCTAGGGCAAATGTACAACTTTTAAGTAAGATAAAGCTATTGTTCCACTGCTGTCTACTTCGGTTATTTTAAATGCCCACATTAGACTGCAGTAAGGATGCCATTGTCTCTTGCAAACAATAACTACAAGAGAAAAGCATTTGTCTAAGCCCTGAGGCATCGGTTTGCCAGTTTATCAAGTCATGAAGTGTAGAAGGTCCTTGACCTGAAAAGTAAACCGAGCACAGTTTTACAAGATGGAAGCACTCGTTCTCCAATATTTTCTTTTGAAAGTTGCGCTATATAAATGTCTGTTTCCTTATTTTGCAAGTACTTTGTAAGACTTGTAGTTTGGAAAGAAGAAAAAAACGTTATTTTGGAAAGTGGCCAAAATTGATGTGCTCGCGAATGGCGTACACAAAATCTTCTTGCCGTGGAAACATGTTCATTTTCATCGAATCTAGGGCAAATGTACTTCTTTTAAGTAAGATAAAGCTATTGTACCACTGCTGTCTACCTCGGTTATCTTAATTGCCCAAATTAGACTGCAGTAAGGATGCCATCTTTCTCTTGCAAACAATAACTACAAGAGAAAAGCATGTGTCTAAGCCTCCAGGCATCGGTTTGCTAGTTTATCAAGTCAAGAAGTGCAGAATTCGAAGGTTCTTGACCTCAAAAGTAAACCACGCAGAGCTTCACAAGATGAAAACACTCGTTCTCCGATATTTTCTTTGAAAGTTACGCTATATAAATGTCTGTTTCCCCATTTTGCAAGTACTTTGTAGGACTTGAAGTTTGGAGAGAAAAAAAAACAACTTTATTTTGGAAAGGGACCAAAGCTGATGTGCTCGCGAATGGCATCCATAAAATCTTCTTGGCATGGAAACATGTTCATACTCATCCGATCTAGGGCAAATGTACGGTACTACTTTTAAGTAAGATAAAGCTATTGTACCAGTGCTGTCTACTTAGGTTTCTTAATTGCCCATATTAGACTGCAGTAAGGATGCCATTGTCTCTTGCAAACAATAACTACAAGAGAAAAGCATTTGTCTAAGCCTTGAGGCATCGGTTTGCCAGTTTATCAAGTAGTGAACTGTAGAAGGTCCTTGACCTCAAAAGTAAACCGAGCAGAGCAAGATGCAGGCACTTATGGAAAATAGGGGGTGATGCGGTCTGCTAGTCATGTTCTACAAGCCCGACGTTTTGGAATAAATAAAAGTTCAATGTTTTAAAGCAAAGTGTTCAGCCAGTGGAATGTCAAAGAACTTGTCTTTCAAAGAATCTGTGTTCATATCCATAAGTCTTTTAATGAATTCTGATGATTCCCGCCATAAAATAACACACGAGCTTCGATCTCGGTTGAACTCATGGAATTGGAAAGTGTACAGCTTCACTACAAGCACTAGGAGTATGATTGAACTCTTGTACACCCACTATAGTTTAGCCTACTACCAGTGCAACAACCAAGAAATAATATTCAGCGAACTGATAGCTTCAACTTACGGGTTAACTCATCGAAATGGACGAGTGTACATTGTCACATCAAACACTTTAGAGTAAGATCGAACTATTTTGCACCCACTAGTGTAGCCTTCTTTTAGTGCAAAGACCAAGAGAAATTACGATGGAGTTGGCGAAAGGGCTTCGATCTTGGCTGAAATCATCATGGACAGTGTACATATTTAATACAAGCGTTGAGAAGGTGATTGAACTCTTGTACACCCCCTTGGGTAGCCTTCTATCATTGCAACGGCCAGGAGATAATATTTAGTGAGCCAAAAGCTTCGTCCTCGGGTTAACTCATCAACGGACGTGTGTACTGCGTTACTAAAAGCGTTTTAGAGTTTGATCGAACTCCTGTACACCGACTAGACATGTAGTGCAAAGATCAAGAGAAGATACGATGTTGTTGGCGAAAGAGCTTCAATCTTGGCAGAACTCATCGACATGGACAGTGTACATCTTCACTACAAGCATGAAGAACTTGATTTAACTCTTCTACACCTACTAGTGTAGCCTTCAATCATTGTAAAGACCAAGAAATAACACAATGTAGCTGACGAAAGAGTTTCGATCTCGGGTGAACTGATCAACATGGACAGTGTACAGTGTACAGCATCACTTCTATAAAGAGTTTTGATTGACCTTTTGTACATCCACTTGTGTAGCATTCTATCAGTGCAACGACCAAGAAAAAATATTTGGCGAACTGAGAGCTTCGACCTCGGGTTAACACATCAACATGCACGGGTGTACAGCGTCACTTGAAGCGTTAAGAGTTTGATCGAACTCTTGTACACCCACTAGAAGTGTAGCCTTATTTAAGTGCAAAGACCAGGTGATGAACATGGACAGCGCACTGCGTCACTGCAAGCGTTAAGTGTTTGATTGAACTCTTGTACACCCACTAGAAGTGTAGCCTTCTTTTAGTGCAAAGACCAAGAGAAATTACAATGTAGTTGGCGAAAAAGTTTCAATGTCAAAGTGAGTCGTCAGCGGAAGGTTGTACTGCGTCACTTGAAGCGTTAAAAGTTTGACCGAAATCTTTTGCATATACAAGAAGGGTAGCCTGTCAGTATAAAGACCAAGAGAAATTACAATGTAGTTGGCAAAAGAGCTTTGACCTCGAGTTAACTCATCAACATGGACAGTGTACAGCGTCACTTCTATAAAGAGTTTTGATTGAACTTTTGTACACCCACCTGTGTAGCATTCTATTAATTCAACGGCCAGGAGATAATAGTTGGCTAGAGGCCCCCTCTCACTTGACGTGCGCCACGCTTGCGGCATTGCTGCGTTCGTTCACTGCGCCACTGTTGTGTTAATTTCGCCGATTTTGTCTTGCACTCACACTGACGTGCGGCACTGTTGCGTTTCTAAACTAAATGAACATGTTATTGACAATTGCAGCGTTGTCAATTTATGAAAAATCACTGTAAAATGACGAGAATGCCCCAAAATGAGATTTATAATGAAAAAAATTCCCTTATGATAATGAATTATATGATGCATATGCTATAAATAACCTTGAAAGACTTTTACAGTAAAGGAAATGACCCGAATGAACAGACACGAACCATATACCAGATTTGACTCCATGTGTACGTTTTGCACCATGTAACGTTATGTGTAATGATGTATGTTTATATGTTTATCAAGCTCCTTGATGTTTATTCACCAATTTTGCAAATCTTTCAAATGAAAATGTTTGATATTTCATACTTTTTTGTATGACGCGGAGTATTTTCATTGTCGGCGGATTGCTTGTCAGCCTATTGATGATGTCTAAATCTATCATATTTCTAAAATGTGAGAAAAATATGGCCCATGGGTCCGAATAACTGCAATTTTGTATTTTATCGGCGGCAGCCTACCAGTAATGATTACACTGCTTGTAACGTTATAACGCAAACTCAAAAGCAAACGTCATCATCTCACATAAATGGTTTCTTTTTGAACGTTGTACGATAATCATTTTCTCTACACCCGTAGGTTAATCGATTAACCAGTTACTTTTTTTGTTTGTTTTCAAGTATGAAATACTGAACCACTTTCCATTAAAAAACTCAAAAGATGTATTTTAAGTTAACTCTGAATACAGATACAAGGTAAGTTTTGTGGAATTCGCAATGCTGTAACTGGATCGAAAACCGCTGTAAACTTATCAGAAATGCATCTAAAATAGCTGTTCGGTGATAAAAGGATGTTTACTTTTGATTCTTGGTGTAAAATAGGCAAAATATATCCTTGATACTGTTTGGGGCATGGTGGCGGCACTGTGGGGGCATTGTTGGGGCACCGTTGGGGCACCGTTGGGGCACTGTTGCGGCACTGTTGCGGCATCTTGCCACTTGCGTTATTTTTAAACTTTTTAAAAAACGTCGCGCTTGCAAGCGGCACTTATAGGTTTGCTTGCGGCACCTCTAGGTTTGCTTGCGGCACCTCTAGGTTCCGTGGGGGTACATCTGCGTTTACGAACGCAGCAATGCCGCAAGCGTGCCGCACGTCAAGTGAGAGGGGGCCTTAACTGAGAGTTTCGACCTCGAGTAAACTCATCAACATGGACGGTTGCACAGCGTTTGAGCGAACAAGCGTTTAATCGAACACTCGTACACCCACAAGAAGGGTAGCCTGTTACTACAAAGATCAAGAGAAATTACACTGTAGTTGGCGAAAGAGTTTCGATCTTGGGTGAACCCATCAACATGGACAGTGTGCAGCGTCACTAGCGCTACAAGCGTTTGATCGAACTCTTGTACACCCACAAGAAGTGTATCCAATGTTGTTGGCGAAAAAACTTCGATCTCGATTTAACTCATCAACATGGACGGGTGTACAGCGTCACTAGAAGCGCTAAGAGTTTGATTGAACTTGTGCAGCCTTGTTTTTCGCTAAGACCAAGAGAAATTAGTGTGTAGTTGGCGAAAGAGCTTAGATGTTGGCTGTACGCATTGATGTGGACAGTGTACATCTTCACTACAAGCAAGAAGAGTTTAATTGAACTCTAGACTTGTACACCTACTAGTGTAGCATTCTATCATTGCAAAGATTAAGAGATAACACAATGTAGTTGGCAAACGAGCTTTGACCTCGAGTTAACTCATCAACATTGACTGTGTACAGCATCACTTCAATCACAAACAGTGTTGATTAAACTTTTGTACACCCACTAGTGTAGCCTTCTATCGGTGCAACGAACAAGAAATACTATTTGGCGAACTGAGAGCTTCGACCTCGGGTTAACACATCATCATGGGCGGGTGTACAGCGTCACATGAAGCGTTAAGAATTTGATCGAACTCTTGTACACCCACTAGAAGTGTAGCCCTATTTAAGTGCAAAGACCAGGTGATGAACATGGACAGCGCACTGCGTCACTGCAAGCGTTAAGTGTTTGATTGGACTCTTGTACACCCACTAGAAGAATAGCCTTCTTTTAGTGCAAAGACCAAGAGAAATTACAATGAAGTTGGCGAAAGAGCTTCAATGTCAGGTTGATTCGTCAACGGAAGGTTGTACTGCGTCACTTGAAGCGTTAAGAGTTTGACCGAAATCTTGTGCATATACAAGAAGGGTAGCCTGTCAGTATAAAGATCAAGAGAAATATTACAATGTAGTTGGTGAAAGAGCTTTGACCTTGGATGAACTCATCAACATGGACAGTGTACATCTTCACTACAAGCGTTAAGACTTTCATCAAACTCTTGTACACCCACTGTAGTGTAGCCTTCCTTTTAGTGCAAAGACCAAGAGAAATTACAAAGTAGTTGGCAAAAGAGCTTTGATGTCGAGTTAACTCATCAACATGGACAGTGTACAGCGTCCCTTCTAACAAGAGTTTTTATTGAACTTTTGTACACCCACTTATGTAGCATTCTATCAATGCACCGACCAAGAGATAATAGTTGACTAACTGAGAGTTTCGACCTCGAGTAAACTCATCAACATGGACGGGTGTACAGCGTATGAGCGAACAAGCGTTTGATCGAACTCTCGCACACCCACAAGAAGGGTAGCCTGTTACTGCAAAGATCAAGAGAAATTACACTGTAGTTGGCGAAAGAGCTTTGATCTTGGGTGAACTCATCGGCATGAACAGTGTGCAGCGTCACTACAAGCACAAACTCTTGTACACCCACTGGAAGTGTTGCCTTCTTTCAACCAAGAGAAAATACAATGTAGTTGGCGAAAGGGTTTCGATCTGGGGTGAAGTGATCAACATGGATAGTGCACAGCGTCACTAGCACTACAAGCATTTGATGGGATTCTTGTAGACCCACAAGAACTGTAGCCTTCTGTTAGTGCAAAGACCAAGAGAAATTACAATGTAGTTGGCGAAAGAGTTTCGACCTCGAGTGAACTCATCGACATGGACAGTGTACATCTTCACTACAAGCACGAAGAGTTTGAACTTCCACACCCCCCCCCCCCCCCCACTAATGTAGCCTTCTATCAGTGCAACGACCAGGAGATAATTGTCGGCGAACTGAGAATTTCGACCTCGAGTTAATTCATCAACATGGACGGGTGTACTGCATCACCACGAGCGTTAAGAGTTTTATTGAACTCGTGTACCCCCACTCGAAGTGTAGTCTTTTAGTGCAAAGCCAAAGGCCAAGAGAAATTACAATGTAGTTGGCGAAAAAGCTTCGATCTTGGTTGAAATGATCGACTTGGACGGGCGCACAGCTTCACTACAAGCGTTAAGAGTTTGATTGAACTCTTGCGCACCCACTAGTGTAACCTGATTTCAGTGCAACGACAAGGAAATAATAGTTGGCTAGCCGAGAGCTTCGACTTCGAGGAAACTCATCAAAATACATTTTTAGACAGTTACTCAGTGGGAATATAAGCGTTACGAGTATAATAAAGTTAATAGTTCTGTTGGGACCGATGCTACTACTATTTGACTATTATTTGATGACAATTCAGGATCAAATTTGATAGTGATGTAGAGTTACGAGGCACTGGAATCTTTACATCTTTACCTTGCCAAGTAACGTTTTAGAATAAAAACAGGGTACGTAATTCAATGTATATGCAATGAAAAACACAATAATTTATACCGGTGTTATCTTTTAAGTGCTTAACTTTACGGCAAATTAGACAAAATACTCGTTAGCAATTAAAAATGATCGAATATGCTGTCAAATAATTGGGTCGTTTGGTCTGATTCTACAAACAATTTAGATGGTTTATAATATTTCATTTGATGATAATGTAGCATTATTTTTCTGATAGGGGAATACAGTTATGACGCACTAGAATTTCATGCCAAATAGATATGCTTAAGGGTTCGTTCACATTTGTACATTCAACTGCATATGAGTTGGGGTATTGCCAATATGTTAAATCTTCGTTAAATCAGGTAAAGGTTGAAGCTGAATAGATAGTCTTTTCGCTTATCTTAAGCTGCAGAACAGTTGGTCAAAGTAAAACGTAGTTTCTTCCCCGCAAACTTTACTTTACTTAAAGCCAAAAGGGATCAATACGCAACTAATATGCGTACTTAGTACGCACCAGCGTGGGACGGGGCCTTAACTCTAAAACTTTACAATGGCACCGAACTAAGATGAGACAGGATATTCACCAACATCTGTCACACAAAGGGTTTATTACGTTCTTCAAACAATAAAACGTCACTAGTGACGTTCTAAGTAATCAAATGTATGAAACGAAAATATCTTCTATATTTATGTTGATAAACGACATTATGAAAGAAGACTGAAGTTTAGATAGCTACTAAAAATTGTGACATACCCAAATTTTAGACTGATTCCTTCAGCCTTGTTCACTCTGTAAACTTCTGTCTTCTTTCTTGAGATTAAACCTCATGAACTTAAATGAACTTACAGTATGCGATAAACAACTCAAGCATATAAATCTGAAAGGCGTTTTATCTTTTGAATGCACGACTTCACGGAACCGAAGATAAGATATAAGACTCGTTAGCAATTAACAATGATTGACTATACTGTCAAATAAAAGACTACGGGTTATGAATCATTTCTAATGGACCAGATGGCCTTGAGTGATTACATGATCATCAAGGTCCCAAGCTAGGATCTATAGCTAGGATTTCGACACTTAGTGTTGTTTCTTACAATACATGTATTCTTGTAATTTTTCATAAACATTGGTCCCACGATGTTTTCAATGACGGTTGTTTGTGAAATTGTGAGTATGTAGTTTTGTGGACAGCATAACTCGAGAAGAATGTTTCCTTTTTGTTGGAACAAAGGTCAACTTTTAACTATGACTTCTAACACAAGATGAATTTCATTCGAATAAGTTGAGAAGCTGTGGACGGATCTTTCGGATAAATCTGGTAGGTGCGTAGGGGTCGGAGGTCAAATTCAATGTTTGTACTCTTAGCTACTTTCTTTACCTAATATCCCATGTTCCGAATATGCTATGGTCGTTATTTTAAATGGTAGATATATGCAGCTCTTGGCACAGGGTTAAATATGCTATGGTCGTTATTTTAAATGGTAGATGTATGTAGCTCTTGGCACAGGGTGTAATTTCTTTCTTTATTTTTTATTTGTTCAGCTGTTTGCAAACAGCCAGGGCTGCCCAACTTGTCATAGGCTATTGCCAAGGGTTTAACCTGGGAGAGAAGAATGTTACATATAATGTTAAATACATGTTTTATATACAATCACTGCAATAAACAATATCATATAAAATCACTAGCATTAGGGGCGTAATTGGTTGTAATAGGTTAAGTACTGTTTGTTATAACATTCTGTCATTGACGTCACTATATGGATAAGGAACATATTACAGTGACAATCCGTCGTGTAAAAGGGATTTTGCAAATTCAGATGTAATACAAAAATTATAGTTGTTGAAGTGATTCATTAGTCACGTATGTACATGTAAACAGTTAATAGGATTTTCATCAAGCAGTGACTACTTCTTAAAAGGTAAACACACGTACCTCCAAATTTTCAATGGCTATCAGTCCATCTTGATCACGGAGTTACCCAGTTCTCGCGAGAGTTGCGAGAACTAGGTAGAGAGTTGTGTGGACCTTCTACCCCTTCACTCCGCCTCCTTACGGAGCTAAACATTTGACAGCTAGCAAGGTCATGTCCCATTAACAAGATACACAAATAACTTTTAGTTGTAAAATTCAACAGAGCTATAAGGCAGTTCTCGAGCCCTTCTTTGTCATTCATAGGGTTCTAAGAACATTGAAACATTGAATAGCTACAGACCATTAGTTTGATTTCCTTCGAATTCGTTTCATTTTTTCAGTCGGCTTAGTACGAAATTTGTGCTCTTGTAGACGACCACTTCTGTAGTAGTTGGACAATTTTACGTATATAATATGAATATCCTTATTATCAACACAAAACAATACATTGTTTGTGTTAGTGTGGCGTGACTGGAGTGACTGGGTTTGGCTACCGATCTTGCCCTTGTGAAAGGCACTTTACATGACTTTTCTCCACCCAGGTGTGAAAATGGGCACCTGAGTTCGGTTGGGGAGGCACAAGGTTCCGGAAGGAGAGGGATGGGCTCTGCCTTCCAATACTGTGCCCTAGACACAGTAGTTAACAGCCCACTCCCCCACAGCCATAAAAAGATACTACCTTTAACTCATCAACCTTGTTCTTTTTTCGTATGTGGCGCTGTTACAATAAGTTATCAACTTGGGTGCAGTGTTACGATGCCCGTGTCTGTCAAAAGTAAATAAGAGTACCATTTCTTAGGGAGTTATAATGCAGACTTAGGAAATTTATTGTGTATTTAGTACACGTATTTCTAGTGTCAGAAATGTGTATTTGAAAGCTTTTGCTTAGCTAGAAGCACTTATCCACTTATGACTTTTCTCCGACGAAGTGGAAACTATTGCGTGACATACGGATTTTGATGCTGCTTCAATTCTCAATGAATTGTTTTTGAGAAACACTCTATGTTTTTCGTCCCTGACAAAAATGCTATTTCGATAGGCCAATTTTTCTCATGAATAATTTCAGTAAGTAGTTGTACTGAATATTGATAGCTGTGTATGACAGTGTTCTTGATATGATTTTTGAACTTTATGACGTCGTCATCAAATTCTATTGCCTTGATGATATTTCTTTCTGAGAGAAAATGCAGCACTTTGGTGTGTGGAACTGCCATGTATACGTTTTAAGTTCGAATTCAAAATATGATTATACAAATGAGCACATCGTTTAATACTAATTATCTGTAGATATTAGAAAATAACCAAATGTTTATTAACTATACTGAAAATCAACCTGTTAATAAGAAAGCAATGGGAAAGTCAAATTGCCAATTTAGCCAGCTTAGGAATGATTTTGGTGGTTCATGTTTAGCAGCATAACATAATAAGGCTAGGGCTGGGTACGTTACAAAATCGGAAAAAAGGATCTGAAAAAAATCAGTAGACTGGATGTCGGACCGATTACGAAATGAACAGATTATACCGGCACTAAGGCTGCAGGTGTTTTGGGGCTTACCTGTCCAAGAAACTGACAAGAGCGAAGTAGAGGAGAGGATGGTAATAGTATGTTAAGGATTAAACCTGTTACCAATTAATTGATACCAGAAGCTCAACTGCACTACAAGTTGAGCTACAGGGACGGACATCCCAGAACTGGACAGATTAGATGGTACATCGATGTTCGATACTTTCCAGGAATTAATTTATAAAAAATATAACGGTATGAGCTGCATCTTTTATGGCAACGGAAGCGTTTGAATGACCTTTGTGACATTTGGCAAAGGTGGCTTTGCATCTTGTGACTAGAAGGTCAAAAAAGCAAAGTCAAATTCATTCGAGGTGATTACCTTCTGGTGCTACCATATCTGGGATGTCCATGTAGCTCAACTGGTAGCAGCTTCAGAGTTGAACGGTTCAATCCCGTGGTCGGGATGTACTTTGTAAGTGCAGAAATTTTTGCGGTTGTTTTATGTTCGCGGTTTTCGCGTTGCCAATTCGCCGCGAACTTAAAACCACCGCGAACATTTTTCCACGGCATATAAGAGACTACAGTGCATGGTGCCACCGCGAACAGTCCTTTTACCAGCTACCGCGAAATTAAATCCCCGCGACCTTAAATGCATTTACAGTATCGGTTGGAGCTACAACCGTCTTTCGGAAGGGACGTAAAATGAGGTTCCTTGAGTACATGCCTCGAGCACCTGAAAGGAGATGGGCTAGCAACCCCTCTATGTAAAAATATACCCTGCTACAAAAACAGGAAGGAAACTTGACTGTCCATTCTGGCCTATGTGGAACTACAAGGCTGTGGCACTACAAGGATACTACAAGGCTACTTGGCGGCAGACTTGCATATACTATAGTTGGTTTGGTTTTCCAGACATGAATTGAACGAAGCGACGAATGGACAAGATTGGATCATCGGATATGTTTTCATTGTCGTTTCTAATTCAGTTGAGAGTGAAGGACCATAGTTCATTTCTGGTCTCAATTCAAGCATGCGCATACTGAAGTCTAGAGACCGTCTCTTCCAGGAAATACTTCTGAAGCAGAAAAGCCGTGAATGGGAATGAAGGTCATAGAAATATACGAGCAACAACTTCTTCAGCCTTTAACATCTTACTGAATGCTAAGTATTCGCCGGTCAAAAATGATGCGCAAAATAGGGCATTTTCATATAGAATTTAACCTATCACGTATAACTTGTATTCTTAAAGATTATAAAGAATAAGCCAACAGCATCGTGTTTTCTCCACTGAAGTTAACCCGACGGGTGAGGCACAGCCGACACGGCCCACAGAGCACTACAAAGGTCAAAGGAGCGCATCACATCCAAAGCCGAAGCATACCCGGAAGTATGCTTCGCGCACAAAATCGATTTTCACCTTTAACACATCAATTCTTTGAACTTTTCTTTTGTCCAGCCATATCAGTACTAAAATATCATTTCCCAGCATTATGAAAAATTGGTAATGCTCAAATAATTGTATTTATTGTGAGTTACAAATACGAAGAATTTCAGAGAAATAATAATGATATGCACAATACATGTAATAAGATACAAACTATATAGCACCCCAGGTGTACGGATGATTGTTAAGGGCTCATTGAAAATCTGAAAAACATCAAAAGCTCAGACGTGACATCAGGTTGCTTGGTTCCAAAGTTTGACAAGGCTTCTAATCTCACATGTTGTAAATTGCTGGCATCCAGTAGCTGCAGCTGGGTACCAGACAGAGTGCAATCTCCATTTCATTCTAAAGGCCACAAGTAACTTTGAAAATCCCTAGGGCCCTAAAGGTGTTTCAGTTTGTCGGCGTGGCAAGAGGTAGCAAAAGTTTGGGCCCCTGGAAGCTTTCTTTGGACCTGCAGGGACGTTTCGTAGATGTAAGCTAGCTTTGAATCAAGATATGACGGGCTCCCCGTTTTAAGCTGCCACTGAGCCGGTCCAACAGACATTCGCAATCGTTTATCCCCCGGGCCCTTGCTCTGTTGAATGTCAATTAACGCACTATCACATCCGTATGACGTGTACCGAACTCATTGTTACAAATATTGTATAGTAAACGTCTGTAATTTGTGTTTTTAAGCAAGATTATAAGTCAATGTAAAGTATGCCTTTAAAATTGTAATAACTTTTTAAACAATGTTTAATAACGAAGCTTGTAAACACCAACACAATTCAGGCTAAATTGCCTGCAAAGTGGTGATTTTAATAAAGTTCAAAGTTAAGTCATTAAGGGTTTGAAAGTTTGACAAGGTTAGGCTACTAATCCCACAAGCTGTAAATTGCTGACATTCTTAGCTGCAGCTGCGTACCAGACAGAGTGCTATTTCCCTTTCATTTTAAACACCACAAGTAACTTTGAAAATCCATGAGGTGTTTCGGCGTGGTAATAGGTAACAGAGGTCTGGGCCCCCCTGCAGCTTTTCTTGGACCTACAGGGAAAATTCTAGTTGTAAACTTTGTAATAGTCAAGAAGGGTTTAAACAAATTTTCTTGGTTTTTGGCCAGTCAGCAACGTAAGGAAGTCCAATGTACTGATGTGTTAATTATGCAAATTGTTGCTTTATGTGGTACGCTTGAACTGTGCTAAATGACAGGAACTTCATACTCATGACATATGAACTATTTACCAAGACACACAAAAATGGACTAACAATCCGGTTACGTTAACACTGTATGAATCCCTCACTACCCAAATAGACACTTTGGAGGGGGGGGGGGGGGGCAAGAGGAATAACAGAAGTGATCAACAACTATCCCTCAACAGAGACGGAGGGGAGGGGGCATAGTTTTTCTTCAACTTATGATTCACAGAGTCACGTGTTCTATCTGCATAACGTGACATCATAGTAGCATTGGATTATCCATCCAAAGACTGCACCTTGACAGTCGACTTTTGGAAAGTCCAATTTTTGTTTTCAATCACATTTTTTTCCAAAATGAAAAATGGAGTTATTTTTTATTTCTTTGTATGCTAAGGTTGTAACCCATCTGGTTGAACTGGAAGTTGAAGTTGTTAGTATTCTCAACCCTGCTCTGGAAAACATCACCGCGCGCTCTGCAAATCAATTCCACAAGGAACAGGAAATTCATCCAGAAAGAACATGGCGTTTCAAATTGGCCATGATACCTTTGTGCTTCGCTCGTTCAGCTGGTCGATTACCCGAATGTCTGTATGCAGCGCGTGATACACCAGTTGATTCGGTTTCATACCAGAAATACATATGCAAAACACATTTCAACAGTTTTTGTGTCTGTGTGTGATTGCTAAATTAGATATGTAAAAGCAAAAATTTAGCATTCATAGCTTTATAATCTTGGTACAACTTGATGTTCAATAGATTGTCAGTCTATAATAAAGGAAAATATTGTAAATGCATTTAATTTTGCGTTAGCGGGAAAATGTAGCTTTCGCAGGGATTTTAAGTTCGCGGTAGCGCCATAGACTGTAGTAATGGAAAAAAATGTTCGCGGTGGTTTTAAGTTCGCGGAGGAGTGGCAACCACGAAAACCGCGAACATTTATCCACCGCGAACATGTCTGTATTTCAGTATTTACGAAATGCTGCATATTACAGCCGTCACAAAGCTGCTAATCAGGAATTTCGCATTGAAACCGATGGGCAGAATCTTGCTCCTCACGAACAAAGAATATCATAATGTAGCCCCTGACCAAAGGTTTTGCCCATTCTGTCCAAAGCAAATTGAAGATGAATTTCACTTTGTCATGATGTGCAGTAGGTACAATGTTTCACGTAATGAGTTATTCACATTCCTCGAATCAAGTACAACAGATTTTAAGAGACTCAATGCTACAGGCAGATTTGATTATATATTCAGATGTGACAACTCCCACAATGCTAAAATAGGTAAATATATAAAAGATTGCTTTGTCATAAGAAAAAATGCCGAAACTCATAATTAGCCCCACTCGATTGTAGCACAATGTTTACGCTAGCTCCCATTGTTGATAAGGATGTCATAAGGATGTCAAATTTCATTCTATATTCACAATCTGCATTATGTACTGTGTTTTATACTTGCTTTAGTAATTAGGGTGATGAGTTTGTTTCTTCTTTTTTTCTGCCATACATTGTACCGTGCACGATCGTTGCGCAATAAAGTTCTATTCTATATATACATAATGGATTAGAATTCTTCGAGTAGCTTGATGATGTTCAAGTGTTGGTATGAACTGTTTTCTTGTTGTAACCAATCGGTATATCTACCATAAAGGTCTTTATCATAATTGTATAGCATATGAAACTATTGCTTAATAAAAAAACATTATTTATGACTATGAATTACCTGCTGAATGATTTCTTAATACATTGTTTCCTTAATCACAGCTCTTGTCAAAGATACAATTGGATGTTCTGTATTTTTGAATGAAGAATAACCATATTCTTTACCCGCTGGGTTAGCTTATCCTAAGTACAAGCAATCTGTCAGTTTACCTGAAGACGAGTATCAGTTCTCCATTACACATACTTTTTATCGATTTCGATAACAAATAGATGATCAGACCCTTGTACGATGTCCGTTGTTGCATGAATATTCCGAACCGTATCGGATATGGGAACGATTTGATCCAAATTAAATGCGCCAGTATGTCCTGTGCTGTTCAGTGGAGGATCTGTCAACGGCTACGGATTAGGGGTGGGTGCCGAAAAGTCAGGTACAGGTAAGGTTCAGGTCCGGAGGATCAGGTCCAGGTCCGGACCTAAACTTGGACCTAATTGACCATGAGAACTTGTGAATGGGCGATACCCAAAACAATTGTGTATGTCATTCCTAAGGATTTGTTGAGTGACTTCCACTGATGTTTTAGAAATTCTATATAAATTTAATTGTAAACACCACTAACTTCGGCCAAGTTTGACTGCAACATCTTGGTAAAAATGACTATCAGTTCTCCTTTACTCTCGCTATTTTCTTGGACCAGTAAGCTCCAAAATACATGAACGCCAGCCGGTTTAATCTGTTTATTTTCCAATCGGTCCAAGATCCTGTCCACTGATTTCTTTTCATCTCCGTTTTTTTCTAGACTGACCCAACAAGAAAAAACGGTTTTGTACCGGTTCACCGTGCCGCTAAATCATCCCTGATGATGATGATGTCCTTTGTGAAGGATTTGGTATTGTGGCACTGTGACCCCTTTAAATATCACACTTGACAAAGGCTTTACAAAGTCTTTACAGAGTCTTTACAAAGAAGAGACATGTGGGGTCGAGTGCGCGTAACTGCAGGGTACTGGTCCAAATCCTAAAGGTCCTGGGTTCGAATCCTGACATACTACCGATCTTGTGCTCTTGAGAAAGGCACTGTACACGACTTTACTCAATACACTCAGGTGTAAAGTGGTTATACCTGGCTTAGGTTCAGGAACTAAAAGGCAGTGGAAGGAGAGGGTTTGGCTTTGCCATCCAATACCGTACCCTAGACACAGTGGATAACAACCCACTGCCCCCACGACCTCAAAAAGGCCATGGGACTCTTTTTTTCATCTATCAGTCCTTTGTATACATGGCACTCTTAAAATAAGTAACAAACTTGAGTGCGGTGCCACCATATCCTTGACTGCCTTAAAGAAAATGAAATATTGATATATGAAAACTTCAAATAACGGAATAATATTCTTGTAACTCTGTACAGAATATCGATGCTCATAAATTTCTTTTCTTTTGTGTGCGTTCCATCGATCTTAGCATCAGTAATGCTTGGTATGTCTACATTAGCCTATTTTTGCCTGCCGCATTCATTTATCTTACTCAATAACTGCTCCCACGCTCGTTAAAATGCAGTCACCCTGTAAATTTCAGATAATGGACAAAGTACACACAGGCTGCGGTATAATCCGCTTGATGCCCCCAGAGCAGAAGCCGCAGCACTATATCATTATTAAACAACAACCTGAAATGTCTTAAGATGCATCATTCTCAACATATTACCATGAAACCCGATGGAAATGGATTGGAAAACGTTCGCATGAATGTTTTCTGTAAGAAAATACAAAGCTGTGATGAAATCCTACCAAAAACTAAGCTGATTATACTTCTCATCAAGATATGGTCGGTCATCTTGGATTTTGACCAAAATATTGCACCAATGTTTATCATACAAATTATAAAGTTGAAAAAAAAGTTTTTAAAATCAGACAAGGACCACAGACAATTCAAGAAATAATAATATAATTATATTATACCAGTTGATGTATTTTCAAAGATAACATATCTAGATGGATGAAAATTGTTTAAAGATCTAAGCTTCCCATGAATGAATGAAGGTTCAAGGTAAAATCCAACATTCACCCTTTGTCTCTATCTACGTACATATGTGTGTGTTACTATATGTGCGTATATTTAATCCTTTATCGAACATTCATTTTCTGATATAAAACACATCGTGAAAACCTTATGGGTTACATGTCCATTTCAAAGAGAATTTCCAAATATTTACACGTACATGTATCCGTCAAATGTCCTGTAAATGAGGCACATCAGGCGATGACTTATTGGTTTGGCCAGCCTCCTGTGGGCATGTATTCAATTACTTTGGAATGTGACGGTAGGGTCGTCCCATTAAACTGTAAATCACAATGCATAGGATAACATTATAGGCGTATATATGTGTGTGTGTGTGCGTGTGTGCGTGTGTTTGTGTATGTGTTCGTATGAGTGTGTGACTGTGTCTGTGTTTGTCTATGTGTGTGTGACTGTGTTTGTGTGTGTCTATGTGTGTGTGTATTTGTGTCTTTGTGTGTGTAAGTGTTGTGTGTGTATGTATGTGTGTGTTTGTGTGTGTGTGTGTGTGTGTATATGTGTGTATGTGTGTTTGTGTGTGTGTATGTGTGTATGTGTGTTTGGTGTGTGTGTGTGTATGTATGTATGTGTGTGTGTCACTGTGTATCTGTGTGTGTGTGTGTGTGTGTATGTGTGTTTGGTGTGTGTGTGTATGTATGTGTGTGTGTGTGTCACTGTGTATCTGTGTGTGTGTGTGTGTGTGTGTGTATGTGTGTTTGGTGTGTGTGTGTATGTATGTGTGTGTGTGTGTCACTGTGTATCTGTGTGTGTGTGTGTGTGTGAGGGATGTCACTGTGGCTCAACTTGTAGCAGCCTCACAGTTTAGCTCTCATGGTTCCAATTCGAGAGACCCAGCTTCTCGGTTGGGGCTGCACCCGTCTTTCGGGAGGGACGTAAAACAATTAATTTGGGTCCCGTGTTCGAAGAGGTATCTCTTGCAAAAATAAAATAAACAGCAAACCCCTTGCTGTAAAATGTATCTTGTTGCACAAACAGCAACGAAGCATACTGACATGTGTCACTAGGCATTTACAATAATGAAAAGCAACAAGAAACATATGTATGCGCGTGTGAGACAACTACACACTTTCATACGAATCCCCATACCTCCACCCACACTGACCCCACACCCACACATAACCCACCCCCACCGCCAACCCACCCACACAACACAACGTGGGGTCGCGTGGCACAGCGGTAGCGCGTTTGGCTCGGGACCAAGAGATCTCGAGTTCGAATCCTACCGTGTCTTGTGCACTTGGGAAATGCACGGATTTTACACGGATTTTCTTACCTTACTCAGATGAAAATTAGTACTTAGCTGCTGCTGGGGCCGTCCCTCGGATAGGACGTTAAATGGAGGTCCCGTGTTTGGGGAGAGCCATACCCCGCGCACGCTAAAGAACCCACCGTGCGATGGTGCAATGAAGATCTGTATCAAACCAAACCGCTTGTAGAATGAAAGATGTCCACAAGATTTACAATTAAATCCTGGACTAAAATAGCGGTCCGAAAAGTATATCAACAACAAACTGTTAAAACATGTCAATCAATAACATAGCCCCGTGATGACCTCAGGCATTGCTGAAACACTGCTATTGAAAAACAATGAAGACTACTTGTATAGTTAAGCTTTTGCCATAGGGGGCAGGTAGTGATAGTCTTGGAACCTAATAAAGTATAGGTCTATAGAAAGCTAAAGCTTTTATCAGTACTCTGTATTCATCTAATAGCCACCGGATCTACCAATACGCATTAACTACAAAGGACAGAAAAGCAATTTACCGCAGTTTGGTAATAAATTTCCGTCGATCGAAAATACTATTGGGCGCTTAGGGCTGCTATAGAAGATAAGATCAAGTCAGGGTAACACTAATACTCAGCGAACACACGGTAAGAAATCTTCCCCGACTGACCTCCATCAATTTTTCACTCGCATAGCTTCTTTAAAGGCGCCCTATGTAAGATGCAAAAAACGCTTGAAGTCAATTTTATCACATTTTCTTTTTATAGCTTGTTGTATCTTCCTTATTGTTCTAGATAACAATAGAAAATGCAAATGATACGGTAGGAAACCTTCAACGGATGACCTCCGTAAATGTTTCACTCCCATACCTCCTTTAAAGTCAATTTTATCACATTTTCTTTTTATAGCTTGTTGTATCTTTCCTACCGTACTAGATAACAATAGAAAATGCAAATGCAAATGAAGCATCGGACTCATAGAAAAAGCTACCATTGTGTTCACATATTGCAAGATTGTATTTATTCATACCGCCAAAAATGGGGGAACCACAGTGAGAATTGTACTTACAGCATTTTGAAATGTTATGAATATGACATTATATACTAAACTTTGCATCTCAATATCAAGAACCTAATATATTTTATAATTCATAATCTTACGGTGTTATCAGGAAATAAGTTCTACTTTAGATACGTACCAGTTGCTAAACAAAATGGCAGATTATTTGGCTCAATCGGGGATAATTCTTTTTCCCTGAAGTCCATTTTCCTCTGTCTCCTTCCGTGTGTCGAGGATTACAAGTCATAAACTTTATCGATGGCATGGATTTGTACCGGCCTAAAGGCTATCTGTGGCTCATACAAAAGAAATTACCTGTAGTATCTTGGGAGCGATTGTTGAGTCAGCGGTCTTATTCTATAAGGGAGACGCAAACCTACTAAGATGACCAAATCCTTGACCCATCCGCCTTGTGGTCGAGAACTAGTTTACTTGCTAAATGATAACCCGGTTATAGGATAGTAATTCCGTCAGATGCATTCTATTTCGTGATCCAATTTAACGTTGTTGAAAGGATGTATTACCAGATCCATATAGTGATGAAAGGATGTTTATAAGCTATTCCATCATGTCAGATGTGACAATAGACGATAGATGGTGGTGGAGACCGCGTCCGGCATTGTGTCTAGGTTTACGTTAATTAGAAGGATGTCCATGTAGCTCAACTGGTAGAAGCTTCAAAGTTGAGCTCGTGGTCCCAATTATTTGGTAACTGGGAGACTGCGGTTCAAATCCGGTGAAGGGCATCTGAGTTGGGCCTGAAGCCTTCTTTCGGAAGGGAGGTAAAATGGTAAGCGTATTCCAGGAGTTGCCTCAAGCATATTATAGGGAAGGCCTAGTGACCCCTCCCTGTAAGAATATACCCTGCTACAGAAACAGCAAATAGACTTAACTTGAAAGTTCATCTGTGTTGGTTAAAGTCATTCTTGAAATAGTTGAACTATAGAAAGTAGTTGAAATAGAGACGGTGGGCGCCATAGACTTCCTGCAACCTATGATCCACTGCTCACTGAGTCACGTGTTCTATCTGCATAACGTGACGTCACGACAGCAGTGGATTGTTCATATCTTGACAAAGACTGATGCTGTGCAGTCGAATATTTGGGTGTGTCCATGTTTTGTGTTGGAAATTACAGTTCAACTATTTCAAGAGCAAATAAACTTGCTGCCCTATGTTCCACTAGGCACTACAAGGTGAACAACAATTATAACAACACCGTTGATTGTAACTAGGCGTGTGCGTGGTAGATATATAGTCAACAACGCTTTTGATATGCATATCAACATGTCATGGTATGGGTATGCAAATTAAAATGTATATTAGACAGAGTAGAAATTTAAATTTCTCGATAGAGCTTCCGATGTGGACGCTATAATGTGTTTTAGGGGAGTTTTACGTTAATAGATTTTTTCAGGTGAGTACGTGGATCGAAGGAAACTCTCTCTGTCTATCCCTCTCTCTCTGTCTCTCTCTGTCTCTCTGTCTCTCTCTGTCCTTGTCTCTCTCTCTCTCTCTCTCTCTCTCTCTATATATATATATATATATATATATCCGACCTTGATATATAGGTTTGTACATATACAGCTACGTACGAGCATACAATTTACAATTTTGCTGCTAATATAACAATTTTGCTGTTAATATAACATTGTAACACCACGCACGTACCCATTCCAAGTGTTGGAAAGTACTTAGAATTCCCATTATCACAAATATTAGCCAATGTAATGATACTGATGATACAAACAGAACCGCAGGTACGCCCGCCGCTGGGATTTGTACGTCGCTTTTGTTGATTCAGCATAGGTCCGTGAACGGTAGAAGCGGATGTCGGCGTCTAGGGATGCTTCGCTATCCAAGATGCCTGTGGAGGCAAAATAGACAGAGTTTTAGTGGAAACATGTGGCAGGTCACACTCGACTCGTGTTACATCCTTATTCTGGTCATGCCATTGCTGCAGTTCACATTTTGCCCGGGTGGCACACGTGGGATCGGTTAACCGCGACAGGGCGTCCGCGAGTGTGTTATCTGAGCCTTTCACATGGTGCGCCGTCAAGACGAAGTTGTTGGCCGCTGAGTGCCAGAACAGCTCGCGAATGTGGGGCATGAACGCGGGTGATGGGGACGTGCCTTTATTGATAGCACACACTGCACTGTCACTGTCCGCGAACACGTGCACCCGTTTGTTTGCCCACGTGGGTCCCCAGCGCCGCACCGCGTGAAGAATTGAAAACAGTTCCTTTTCGTTGATGTGACACTCACGCAGGGAGGGGTCGTCTAGAGTCCAGTTAATGTAAAACCAATCTCCATTGAAGAAGCCCGCTCCCCCGTCGTCACACGCATCTGTGTTGATTTGCCCTGCGCTGATGGGTTCGCTGTCCAGGAAGTAGGACACGCCATTGAAAGACTTCATGAAGGTTTCCCACCATTCTATGTCCGCTCGCGCTGCGTGTGACAACTTAGCCCTGTGGTTGGGCCTCCGCAATGTTTTAGATAAATCTATAAGCCGCCGCATAAACGTCCGTCCGCCCCGCACAACTCTCGCCGCCCAATTTAGTTTTCCCAGTAGGCTCAGGAGTTCCCGCTTCGACACGCTCTTCCGCCCGCAAGTTTCGCGTAGTAATGTCCGCAAGTCATCTAACTTTTCCGCAGGTAATGACAGAGTCCGCTCTACCGCATTGATTTCCACACCCAAGAACGTCAGTATCTGTGTAGGATAGGTGACCTTACGCCAGTTGATCTCAAAGCCCAGACGCACGAGCAGATCGATCAGTGTCTGGAATGCTAGCAAGCACTCGTCGTATGTCGAGCCGATAATCAGGAAGTCATCAAGATAAACCACGATCGTGTGAAAACCGCGACGTTGCATCATACGTTTGACGGCTTGTGATAGTCTATCAAATATGGACGGGCTAAGCCTAGCGCCAAAAGGTAGACGTTTATCGAACAGATAAGAGTACTCACTGTCACCGTTGAACCGCCACTTGAGTCCCGTCGCGCTGTGATTAGATGGGTGAATAGGCACTGATCTGTAGGCGCTCTTTAAGTCTATTTTGGCCATGTAGGAACCTTGTTGTAGCATTTTTACTGCGTCGTCTAGTGTCTGGTAGCTGAAGCGCTCCGCCTCGGCGTAGTCGTTCAGGGCGAAGCCTTCAGGTCTGCTGCAGTCATGGATCAGTCTTATATCGTCAGAACCCTTTTTCGGGATGGCGCCGAGAGCACTGACTATGGCTGGTTTTGTTCGACTCAGTTCATAATTCCCTTTCCGCATCTCTTCCTTAAGTTGCGCTTCCACTTTACCGCGATGAGCTGGGTCTGTAGCAGATTTGTAGTTGTCGCACTCTACTTGGGTAATGTCGCTGGTTGCCGGTAGAATTTTGAAGCCATTTGATAGTCCGTCTAAGAGGAAATCTTGGTCCTTGTCGTTTCGCAGTTCTGTTTCCCATGTTGCCAGGTTTAATGGACTGTCCATGAGTTGCTATTTAGTGGTCTTCCTGGCGTGTTCGCACTGTGGGTGTGACTCGCCGCAACCCGGTGTAATGCACACGTGGGCATATTGACATGTGCCTGCCGGTCGCCTGCATCCTCCGGGGTTCTGAAAGTTCAGGCAGATCTCCTGGCCGTCTGAAGTCTTCGCGCGGGATGTTGTGGTCTTGCGCTGCTGGGGCCTCGACGTGGGCACCATCCGGATCCGCAGAAAGCGGGAGTGTAGGTGCTCGGAATCCCTTCCCCAGCGAAAACCGTTACGGTTCTGTAGGATTCTGTACTGGTTGTCGTACAACATGACAGACGGTACGTCGTACACCTCGAACAACTCGGACACTTTCACCGTATATGCGAGGTAGTCCTCGATGTCCTGCTTGTTGGAGATTTTTCCGGCGCGGATAAGCGCGGCCATGATCTTAGCATTGGCAGCCGACCACGCGGGGATTTTGATCGACTCCAGCTTTGGGCGGGAGCGGCTGGTCCGTAGTATGATGGACGTCTGACCGTCGCGTGCAATCTCGTGGTCGTTCTCAGGTTGGGTGAAGGAGTCCACGAACTCCGGTATAAGTAGGGGTTTCTCACCTTGCTTTGGGGCGCTGTTGTGCAGGTAAAAAGACGCCTGGTCGTCACCGGTCTGCTGAGCTGCCGCTGCGCCGTCCGTCAGGAGACCGTCGATTCCTTCCACCTGGGACAGGAGGTCGGACAGCTCCTTGTCTGCTTTCAGGTCATCCAGGGTGACTGTCGCCTTGGTCTTGGCGGGCTTCGCTGCCCCGGCCGCCGCTTGCAGTTTAGTGGTTGCCCTGCATAGCAGGGCGTACTGGCCAACAGAGAGATCCAGTATTTGCAGCATGTCGGTAGTAACACACAGAAGGGCTTCTTTCTCAGCAAGTTCGGCCTTGGCCAAGGCCTTGACCGTAGCTGGGGTCAGCTTCGCTGCCTGTGACCATTCTGCAAAATCGAACTCGGCCATCGCGCTTGGAGAGAGAAGAGGTTTCGCGTCCGCACGCTTTGAAGGGCGGTCCGGGAATGAGCCCCGGATTGTCCCGCCTGCCTGTAGCTAATTAAGCTGACCCTGGTGGGTCCGTGTGTGGTCGGGTCAGCAACTTCTTTGATCAAAACACAAATAAACAATCCCTTTATTATAACCGTAATGATATGGGCTTACTAAATGTATGTCTACAGGCACTTAATTCATACAGCGAATTGCAGTCATTTTTTTCCCTGAAGCTTCATATACTTCCTTTCCACTTGAAAAAGAAAAGGATATTCCGGACCATATCTTCATGTAAAAAATCACAAACCTTAGCCAATGTAATAACATGTGCTTACTGAATGTATGTCTACACTCTATTCTTAAAGCTAATTGCACAGTCATACTTTGCCTGAAGCTACATATGCTGCTTTTCCACTTGAAAAAGAAAAGAATATTCGGGACCATATCTTCATGTAAGAAATCACAAACGTTAACCAATGTGATGACATGGGCTTACTAAATGTATGTCTATACCCTATTCTTAAAGCTAATTGCACAGTCATACTTTACCTGCAGGTACATATGATTACTTTCCTCTTGAAAAAGACAAGGATATTCGGGACCATTTCTTTTTTAATAAATCACAAAAATACCCAATCAAATGACATAGGCTTACTGAATGTATGTCTGCAGACGCTTTATTCATAAGCCTAATTGCACAGTCATACTTTACATGAAGCTTCATATACTGTTTGTCCTCTTGGAAAAGAAAAGAATATTTGGGACAATTTCTCTATATTAAATCACAAACATTAAACATTGAAATGACATAGGCTTACTGAATGCATATTATGCCTAATGACGCTTTATTCATAAGCCTAATTGCAGACATCATACTTTACCTGAAGCTACATATGCTGATTTTCCACTTGAAAAAGAAAAGAATATTCGGGACCATTTCGTTATTACTGAATCTCAAAAATACGCCATCAAATGACATAGGCTTACTGAATATATGTCTAAAGACGCTTTATCAATAAGGCTAATTGCACAGTCATACTTTACCTGAAGGTACATAAGTATGCTGCTTGTCCTTTTGAAAAAGAAAAGGATATTCGGGACCATATCTCTATTAATAAATCATAGATATTAACCAATGTAATGACATGGGATTACTGAATGTATGTCTACAGACGCTTTATTCATAAAGCTAATTGCACAGTCATTTTTTCTTAAAGCTTCATATAATTCATTTCCAGTTGAAAAAGAAAAGGGTATTCGGGACCATCTCTTTATGCAATAAATCAGAAATGTTAGCCAATTAATGACATGGACTTACTGAATGCAGGTCTAGAGAAGCTTTAACTCTTAATGCTAATTGTACAGTCATACTTTACTTTACTTTACAGGCTACATATGCTGTTTTTCACTTTAAAAAGATTTGGATATTCGGGACAATTCTTTTTTCAATATATCACAAACAGCCAATGTAATGGGCTTACTGAATGCATAGTATGTCTAGAGACGCTTTATTCTTAATTCTAATTGCACAGCCATACTTTACCTGAAGCTACATATGCTGCCTATAAGCTACTTTTCGCTTTAAAAAGATTTGGAACAACCTCTTCATGTAAGTAAATCACAAAAGTTTGCCAATTTGATGACATGGGCTTACTATATTCATAGGGCTAATTGCACAGCCATACTTTAACTGAGGCTACATATCCTGTTTTTCGGTTTAAATTATCTGGGACTATCTCCTTATGTATACCAAAACCAAATTTGAAAACATGGGCTTACTAAATGTATGTCTGCAGACCCATTGTTTCTAAGGCTAAATTGCACAGTCATACTTCGCTTAAAAGCTACAAAAGCTTCTTGTGTGCTTTGATGAAGAATGAATTAGGGACCGAATTATTGTACTTGTACTTGACCATGTATACGCCATTGCTAGTCTTAATTTATTAATTTTTATCTATGGAGTAAATACTAGTATTAGCAACTGCTATGGTCATTCCCAACTATGTTCTGTACATTTTCATGCTGATAAGTAAAATAAAGAAAATGAAGAGAAACTTCCCTTCGAATGTTTCGATACCTCCGTTTATTTTACGCCATTCCTTTCTCACGCGGCGGATATTATAGATCGAAAACGAGGCAAATGTGGCAAGCAGAAGTCTGTGGTTAGCAGTTCAACCAATGATAGCTAGGCAATTAGCAAACAGACGAATTAGAGAATGGTTGCATGTCTGTCAAATAATTTGCATTATTATGTTTTTATTTTGCATTTCTACGGTACTCAAAATCTTTTCTGTGCATAACACTACTTATAATATTTATCATTTGATCTTATAATTAGAATATTAGTACAATTGGGAAAATTACTGAATGTGATATGATTCTAATACATTTTCTAGCCACTTCCACGGAAACAAATCATCCTTTTTTCCTCCACAATCCACCTAACAGGAGGAAGTTCCACGCTCAGAGCTTTTTTCCTAGAACAACATCGCTATGGAATAAGCTTCCACGGACTTGCTTCCCCACAGGGTACAGCCTGAAACTGTTTAAATTAAGGGTAAACAAACATCTCTCTTCACAATTCAGTAATGTAACCCAAAACGCTAAGAGTGGCTCCAAGAGCCTTGTTTTGCGGTGACCTCTAAGTAAATAAAAAAACAAACAACATTGTTTCTTTGTTTACCTCATTGACCTCGTTTTCGGGATAGCGGGGGTGTTATCCCTTTATTTTACCAGTAAGGTACAAGAGGATGTCTGCCGCGTGAGAAAGCTGTATTCCTCGGTACACGAGATAATATTCCCCAGGGAGTTGTAGCCTGTCGATAACCTTTTACGTCTCCCGGCATCAAAACGTGATTACCAGGCCGCAATTAGTTTTACTCAGCTTCCCCATCGGTCATTTCTGGTGTAAACATCCTAACCCTGACCCCAATAGCCCGTCAGGTGTCGGGCTTGTAGGACACGAAATGTTATTACGGATTCAGTGATGATCATTTATTTATATGCGTCGATGAAGGTTAGACATCCAGGTGATAAGATACGCAAAGTAACAGTTATTCATGACAAGAAACTAAGATTTAGATGAAATTTGGAAACGGTCAGACGTTTCAGACAGCATCCACTATATTTTGTTAGTGACTGGACGACGAACACCTTGATTTGGCTAGAAGCTTTATCTATAAGTCGAAGAAGGTTAGACATCCAGGTGATAAGATGCACAAGGTAGCAGTTACTCATGACAAAAAACTATATGAAATTTCGAAACGGTCAGATGTTTTAGACAGCATCCTCTATCTTTCGTCAGTGATTGAACGAACACCTCGATTTAGCTAGAAGCTTTATACCTCGATGAAAGTTAGACGTCTGACCGTTTCCAAATTTCATCTAGTTTCTTGTTATTAGTAACTGTTACGTTGCGTATCTTAATGAAAGTGATGAAAGTTAGACATCCAGGTGATAAGATACACAAGGTAACAGTTACTAATAACAAGAAACTAGATGAAATTTGGAAACGGTCAGACGTTTTAGACAGCATCCACTATATTTTGTCAGTGACTGGACGACGAACACCTTGATTTAGCGAAGAAGAAGAAGGAGGTTAGACATCCAGGTGATAAGATACACAAGTTAGCAGTTACTCCTGACAAGAAACTAGATGAAATTTGGAAACGGCCAGACTATCCAGACAGTACCCACTATCTTTCGTCGGTGATTGAACAAACACCTGCAATTAGCTACCAGCTTTTGAATCAAAACTCTTGAGTCAATATGTTAGTAAAGAGAGGGCAATGCTATATAAGATGGTTCAACAACCTAGAGTTCACCTTGTTCAAACGACATGGGCCGTTATATCCATAAGGATAAATCATCCAGTGATATTTACGCTAAAGTTACTAATGCTTCTTTTCCGCTTGAAGAAAAATGAATTTGGGACCGTCTCTTTAAGTCATATTTACAAATCGTAAGCCAAGTTGATGTATTCGTTGCAAAATACCTCTTGTCATTTTTGCACGAATGATGTTCTCCTTGCATGCATGGCATATATAAGGTGTCTATTATATTTTCATTTTTCCATTTTATTTTGCTCTGTTTTTAATGTATCGCTGGATACGTCGATAATGCAATCTAGATAGATTGTAAGATGAACTCCATTGTACTGTATTCTACCAAATATCCTTAACAATCTCAGAATCGTTTGAGAAACTGTTAACTTGGGTATCATTTTTTAGATTATCATCCAGACAATGATCGAGTTGTTTCATCCAATATGCCGTGATGCAGGTAAGGCATTGTTTACTCCAATTTATGGATGATTTGTTGACCCCCCCCCCCTCCCAACAGTTTTGGACAAAGCAGCTGCAAATTGAGCAAAGATGTGCCGTAATTCGAAGGAGAAATCTTGAAAAATGGATACCAATGTCATAGAAAGACATGATCAAATCCAAAATCAAATAAGAGGAGTTGAGAGAAAATAAATGAAGAGCCAATTGCTCAATTGACCATAACTTTTGTATGTTTTCATCACTTAAAACAAAAGCCCGTATTAAGAGGCTCAGCAAGTGCTTCCTCCATTGCGCCATCCGTCTCTACAACAAGACAGTTACACATTAGTGCCAGCAACATTTAGCCATTATCTGTACAGTTTTGTTTTCCAATACGTTGATTTGAATCAATTAT
The DNA here is from genome assembly GCA_019207045.1 of Branchiostoma floridae x Branchiostoma belcheri. NCBI lineage: Eukaryota > Metazoa > Chordata > Leptocardii > Amphioxiformes > Branchiostomatidae > Branchiostoma > Branchiostoma floridae x Branchiostoma belcheri. The sequence goes on along the minus strand of CM033028.1, from coordinate 21,184,862 downwards.
TTATGCTATGAACATGTTAACCGGAATCTTAAAGTCATTGTCCGTATGCGGCTATTGTTATTATGTGTTTTGTGTGGTTATGGTAAAACCTGACATGTGTAATAGGGTCGAAATTCGGGTGAATGTGTATTTGCCCGCGAGAACCTTAATGAAAAAAAACATTGACATTGATAGACTTCAGATTTCATAGTGAAGGTAACTGTTTTTGCACATTGTATCTTTTTCGCACGCTCGCATCACTTTTTGGGTTCCCAGAGGATGTGATCCTTATGATTGAATCTACATTGCCTAATTATTAACATGCCCTAATTGACAATTCCCAGTAGCTTCTAGCATGTATATCAAAGACATCTGACAAGAATTACTTTCAGTCAACGTCTTCTTTATAATTGTTTCCGTTGCAGCATAACATCCATTATTCCCAAGGGAGCTAATTATCTCATTCGCAAGGCTGCACTATCTGATGTGTGGTGCATCAGTGACGTCTTGTTGGTGTAAAACCCACAAGCCTTCGTTCGAAGCCTCTGACATGTTGCCGATGGTGTGCCCTTGGAAAGGCATATTACAAGACTCTTTTAGCCTCACGCAAGTTAAAAAATGGGTACCTGACTTCAGTTGGGGAGGTAAAGAACAGTGTAAGGAGTGGACTGATAAAAAACTCATAGTAGGTATAGGACTACCTTTAGCTTTGTCCTTTTCACTAGCTTGTCGTGTCTTTTGACATGAATGATCATATGGGCACATTTAATGATGATGTAAGCTGGGTTCCCTGGAAGTAGAAAATCATACTGTCATATAAAATTTTAATCAGTGAATATTTGTCAACAGAATATCATATACACTCTCAGAGCGATCGAATCCAAAGCTCGAGCAAATCTACATTCTTTTCCAGACATTCGACCTGAGTTGAAACTGGCAGTAGCTCCTGGTGTTCTTTTTGGTAAAATTCGCACGCGACGCGTTCCGCACGCGCCCGGCCTAAAAGCCTTCGAGTAATTGATAATTATCAAAAATCCATTAAGACTTTTATGTGAGATGCCTTCTGATCTATTTTCTTGGCTGCCATCAAGAGCATTTATGGGGTCCAAATCGTAGAGTGAAATCCAGTTGAGCGGTAGCTACCTTTTGGATAATGGTAAAAGTTCTTTCGACATGCAAGAAGTTTACCTGGTTGGCTGTCTTGGATGTTATGTATCACTGGTATAAGTAGTTTCCATGGAAAGCAGACCAAGTCACATTGGGTTTAAACCCCTAAGACCAGGCAATGGTACGACCACTGTCCCACTTAAACGGTAGAAACTGCAGTAATAAGGGAAAAAGACTTTTTTTATCACACAGTCAATCGATATTGCCACTTACTATGCATGCTGTTAATGATCCAAAGCATCAAAGATGAGTTTAGTAGGTTATCATGGACACAGGGGCTTTTCTTGCCGTCTTGGTCCTCCCCTTTGTACATTAAAGGATTTGGGATGGGACAGATTTTGCAAGGATAATTGCTGAGTGGCCATTCGTTTCACAATTTGCAGAATATCTCTGGAGGCAGGGAGGTAATCAGATTCAGATTCAGATTTATTGGTTCTTGGCATGGCAAATGACATTATAACTGCCACATGAAATGTGCCACGAATTACATTCCGTAAAATCCTTAAAAGTCAATACAATTCACAAACATGCATAATCACATTTTGTTTAAAACCTAGACGTTGGCACTGGATTAAATATAGCAGTGGCGGAGAGACAAAAGTGGACACAACTATGTCAGCAAACAATAACGTACGTAATCCAAAATAATTCTCTCTAGGATTTTTTTTCACAGCATAGGAAGCGTCTTAGCGTGGCGCAAACGGCGCATCCACAATTGTAACATCTATATCCTACAGAGACACAATTTTCCCTACATTTGAGGACCAAATCTAACGAAATAAAGCGATTTTTACCTTTGTTATATCACAACACAGACAAGGCACAAATCACAGCATAGGGAGACACACTGGAGTTTTTATATTATTGGCCAATAACTCCTCTGCTGGCTAAACTCCTTCCCATTTGCCACAGCAAGATCTGCTCGGAGATTAACAAACCGCAGCGTAGGAGAGACAAATCACAGCGTGGGACACAAATCACCGGGCATAGGAAAATACAAATCATAGCGTAGTGGCCCCCTACGCTCAACTGCACTGGCGAGAATCCTACTTAACACCTGGGAGCGTGGGATGTTTACCGCCATCCAACGAGATTGCACAATATCTTATGAACTGCTTAGAGCACCAATAACATCAAAATGTTTTACATGTATTCAACCATTATAATATTTTAGTAAAATAGACATATGCGCAAGATATGCACATTTTTTTCAATTGTATGTAGTTACGATAGTAAATAACTGTTTACTTATCAAGTAATGTTGTGGCAAACCATTGAGCCAGCTCTGCTTGCCTTTACCATTGTGACGTCATCACAGGTATTGTCTATGTTTATCCTAATTACTTAATAGCAGGAACTGAGATCTGGAAGTATGTGTATTTTTATGGTTCGATGTTCGATAACATAAAAAATGTGAATTTAATGTTGACGATTATATAAATTGAATGATATAATTCTTGTTACAGATAATATTATGACATTATACCTCGTGTTATAGTCACTTTAAATTATACAATGAGTCAAGGAGGGTTGAAGAAACGTCGTGTAAATTTGTCATTTTTGATGCACAAGACGGCGTGGTAGACAGAACGCTAATGTAATGCTATTGACAAGATTAATGATATGCCGCTTAATAGATTGTGCCCCACCTCAAGCACGATTGTAATTATATGGATTGATATTAATGGTTTACAGAATGAGTGAGAATTAGCGGGTGGCCTGGTTATATAGTCAATAAGACATCTAGGATGAGTTCGTCTGACATGGTTAATCTAGCATGAATATTATTCATAGACGACTTCTGCTATCATCTTCTTTAAAGCCGTGCTCACACGTGCGTAAGTATGAGATGCGTATGGAATCCTTAAAGGCAACCTAAGCAATATCACATTGTTAAAAGTGGAAATATTCTGAATAAGGCAGTCTGTATAATATTGACATCTAATGCACTATTTTAGCACATTTACATCATTATTTCATAAATTGAGCTGTTAAAAGCAGCACGGGAATGAGTTGCACAAGGATTCCAGATCAAGTCCTTATTTTTTGGGGGTACAATAATAAGGAATATCCGCGTGCAACTTGTCTCTGGGCTGTTTTTAACCGCTCAATGTATCAAATTATGATGTAAATGTGAGAATACAGTGCAGTAGATGTCAATATCATTGCCTTATTCAGAATATTTCCACTTTGACGCTGTAATATTGCTTAGGTTGCCTTTAACCTCTACCAGGCTCCATAGGCCACTAGGAAAACAGCATAGATTGGAGAAATATAGACACATATCATGTAAGATGGGCTTGCTGTCCAAGAAGTATGCTGTGTGACCAGCTATATCTTCTGGCGTTTTATCTGCTATATTTGTCCAATTTCCATTATTTTTTCAGCAACCTGTGGAGCATGATAGAGACAGAGACTTCCATACGGACCTCATACGGACTTGAACATATACGCACGTGTGAACAAACTTATTGCAAGAGCGTATATATCAAGTCAGTGTAATGACATTTTTTCCTCCGTTGTCGTACGCAGAAGGCGCACCTCATACGTATCTTAAACGTTTTGTGCCATTTCCATGTAATGAGCCTTACTGTGCGTATGCCTGCGTACCTAAAACTGATACAAAACGGTCCCCTTGTCACCGTTGTTCCATTACTGTCATTTCGTTCTTTTCTTTTCCTCCTATTTTATATTAAGCGTCCGAATTTGGTATCCTAGTTGTATGCCTACATTTCATCCGTTTACATATAAAAATGTCTGGAACACCGCATGCTCTAGATATTTTATTCCTCCATTTTATTACACACTTGATACGTCCATCGCGTGTCTTATTTCTCTAGGGAATGTAGTGTGAATGTCCCTGATACAAGAGAAATTCAATTTAGTGAGAAAAAAGATAGTATCTTCGAGAATCATCCACCCAGCCTTTCGACTAAACGTCTACAAATCCAGCGGTCTTGTCGTCAGCACTTGTCTGTAGTCGGTGCTACTCATTCGCTATCTCATCAACGCAGCCATCTTTGTTTTTAATGGCCTGGCCATGGGCTATAGTCGACTGTTAATTTGCTGATACGGGATTGTCACACTTAATGAAGGTCGACGACCTCGTCCCTCCTGCCCTGAATACGTGACTTCATGTATGAGGAATCTTGTCCCAAGAACCCGGATTCAGACAGTCATCTGCCACGTGCCGTAATGATATCGTTTTGCGTATGATGTGATGTCGCTCTATGGCATTAAGAATGAACTAAAGAGTTGGAGCATATCAAAGATACGTTGCTTTGTTACAGACGAAAGCATATCGTTCAAAGTATTTTCTTAATCTTGGACAAGTGCAAACACCAGAAGGTAATAGCTTATGATGGTCTCAGTACGATCCTTATCAAAGTTGAAAGACCAGCTGTGCTCAAGGACTTTACGTTATAATATCTTCATGGTCTTTGTTTCCTTGACGACAAGGTCAAACAACAGAGGGTAACAGGTGTGTGTGATCTTATTATGATCGAGATGAAAGTTAACGGACCTGATATTCTCAAGGACATATAATGTTCTGAAGAAAACGTTGAAGATGTTTCCTTTCAACAAATGTAAGGGCGTTTAAGGGCACTATTTTTCTGCGTTGTTTATCCGGTTTTAGACTTTGGTAAACAATGTTTCGAGGTTTGTCGCTGTAGCTCAACCAGTATACTTACTGTCGACCTTGTACCACAAGACGCTACAAGCTTAACAATTATCAATGATTCGATACATTAAAGATTCTATTTTGTATACTTATGGAGTGTAATAGAATCATTGACAGAATTTAGAAAAAAACATTAGAAGTTAGAACCCCCATTTGAACGTTTTGTCTACATATTTAAACAGTTCGAATTACTAGTATTTCTATTTGATGTATTTGGTATACGTGGATACCTACCAAAGGTTGATATCTAAATAAAAGAAATCAAGAAAATGTATTGATATTCTTTTTATATGCATTTTTGCCCACTTTTGAGAATTTGTGAAGATGACTCGATACCATAACGCATGTTTGAAAATAGACATAACCTAACGTTTGTTTTCATATACCCTCTGAATGGTCAACCACAACTAAAGCTTTGTCAAAAACACTTATGTCCATGGTTTATATCATATCATTATGATATGTCAACAACAGCTGCATAAGCTTTATGATATGTATTAAGGAATAGGTAACGATTTGCAGCGAAACCTTCTTTTATCCACAATGCGTTGTCCAAAACGTATTTTTTTCTGCTCAGTTCCCATGATAGCATTTGGGCCCTATGACGGCTTTACTTGGAACTGCAGGGGAGGATTTTGCTTCACACTTTGAAAGGGAATAACTCAAGAAGCGGTTAACAGACCGTCATGATTTTCGGTTTGTATTTTTTCCTATTCAAGTCCCACGATAGCGTTTGGGCCCTATGGCGGCTTTTTGTAGAACTGCAGGGGCTGATTTTGTTCCACGCTTTGAAAGAGATTAACTCGAAACGCGGTTGACAGACCGCGTCATGATTTTCGGTATGCATTTTTTCCTACTTCCACGGTAATGTTTGGGCCCTATGGCGGCTTTTCTTGGAACTGCAGGGGGGCAGATTTTGTTTTACATTTTGAAAGACAATAACTCGAGAAGCGGTTGACAGACAGTCATTATTTTCAGTACGGTTTCCCCCAATCAGTTCAAACGACAGCGATACACACTGTCATGTGATCTCACGGTTCGCGCGTGCACGTACTGCCCGGGTACACGTGCATGCCGGGTATTATGATCATTAATGAGGTTGAGTCGATGTAGAAATCCGGTCTGCTCCTCCCGAGAGCACCAGTCTATCCCGGGTGCCTGGCGGGTAACGGTCACCTCTGTCCGCTCTCCCTATCTCACTACAACCCTATCACCAATGCGCTACCGACAACCTCCCGTCAACATAGCCCCATCACAGCCACTAGACGATTCTCATAGCAGGTAAGTTTCTTATAATTGTGTCCGTTCTAACTGGGATTCATGTGAACAATATTTGATTACTTTTTATGTTAAGAAGGTCATATTTTTGATTGTCGTTTGTTTATCTCTGTGCGTGTCTGTTGGCAGCGTAAGTCGAAAAGCTGTGGATGGATGTTTATGATATTTGGTAGATGGTAAGGGGTCGGGAAAACGATGTCGAAGTTGATAATGGTCCTCTTAGCTTCTTCTTAATTGTTTCGCTTTCATTTATCAGTCGACTGACCGATATCGTAGGATATATGGAACGCAAATAGGCATAGTTAGAATGTAACGTCGACAAATGTTCCACTCGTATACTCATATGTCAGTTTTGCTATGTCTATTGCTGCCTTGGTTCCGTCTTGTTTCGTCAGCGTTGTAAATTACCCAAAAAAGTATATAATATCACCATAACGTGCTAGAAACTTTCCTACGGATGGGAATTGCTTTTTCGTCCGCCACTCGTCTCCAGACAACTCTCTTGTAGCTTTTCAAGAGCCTTTGTACAAGATAGCGTTTTTAAAGGGTCGACAAAAATACCCCATCCGTTAGATGTTCAATTTTTCAAGCAGCTGTCTTATCTCCTCAACTAAAACAGATGTACGTATATATTTCACTATCAGTGTCGCAATATCAGATGATTCTGGTTTTTATACGGAAGGGGATACACTGTGTTATACCGATAATGGTTGGTTAACCAAACACCCGTGTACAATCAACTGGTGAGTATTCTTACTTCTCTAGCGTTTTTTTTCTCCTTTCGATTTGACAGATAAGAAGGCAGACAGACATTTGCCTGACCTGCATATGACTTTTTATGGTGAAGGAGGGGTGCGCAATTCCTTCTCCACCCTCTCGTCTAGCACTAAGTCTCACAGGGGCAACTAACGCAGCGGTAGGAATCATCCGGACAATAGCATATGTCGGCATTAAGTCGTGCAGACCAAAATCTATGTTTTTGTTTAGCTTGAAACAGCTTGTACTTAGGGCGCGGTCACACGTAGGTCGTTCGATCGTCGTACGATTTTGATGATAGGATTCTTAAGCAGGCAGTGACAGAGCCAGCCACCCACAAGGATCCAAGAGAGAGTTTTGTGCAGCAAGACAGATGACCATTCTAGGACGCATGCATGGCTGCCCTAAAAATGTTTCAAGTAAGTCAGCGGTTGAAGTACGATCGCACCAACTATGTGACTGCACCTTTAAACAATCTTACTTTAATCATAATAAATGTCGTCTCTGGGAAATACACAAAATAAGTCCCTTTGCAAGGCGGTGCCTTCACTTAGTGGTTTTGATAGCGGCAAAATTGCACATCGGCTTGCCTGTGGTGCGACTGTCATGTACAAGTCAGGTTTAGCTAAATCTTTCTCGAGCCTCTTTACAATTTCACTAAACGGGAACCTAAGTCAAGACAGGAAATTTTTTACTAGTTTTGTCGTATCATGCTTCTTTAAAACGCTAGGTTGCAAAGGCGGGTCTTTTTAATCGAGTTTAGACCATTATTACTCCACTGGTAATGATACACTGTATGCACGACGTCCAGTCCAAATAAGAATCCCTTATCATGCCTATATATCGTAAAGAAGACAGTGTCTAGACCTAAATATACGTGGTATTCAAACATAATAAGTAACAGAAAGACACCATATCCATCATTTTTCTCTTCAACCTGTTTTCCCCGAAGCCACTTGAGCGTAAAGCATTGATGTTGAAAAAAAAGCACGCTTGTGAAGTTAGGCTTCTTATGTTGGTTGGTATATCATTTCCGGGGTATTTACGTATGACGCAGCCTGTGTCCTTGGTGATGTATGTAATGTTTTTATACCGACTAATAGCTGGAGGCACCAAGTCTTGGCGTACTGCCTTCCGCTTTTCAGGGCGATTTCCGGGCATCTCTGCCTTCTGATCTCGTCGAAAAGGGTTATCTATGATTGACAGGTGTAGCGGACGGATGGATAGTCCAGTTGTGTATGTTGTTTATCACATTTACGTCAGATATAGTACAATTATATATCATTAAGTACATCGAATATACCAAGTCATAGCGTACTGACTTCCCCTGTACTGTGCTCTTTCTGTCACCAGCAATGCTTTGGGATTATTGGTCGAAAAGGGTTTATCTATAATCATGATTGACAGCAGTAGTGGACGGATTGATAACCCAATTTTGCACGTTGTTTATCACATTTACATCAGCTAAAGTACACATAAATCAAATATACCAATTTATGGCGTACAGGCCTCCCCTTTGCTGTGCTCTTTGTATCATCACCGCTTTGTGATTTAGTAAAAAAGAGGTGTCTATGACTGACAAGAGTGGCGAATGGATGAATAATCCAGTTGTGTATGTTGTTCGTCAAATCAACGTCAGATATAGTATAACATATTATCATGTGGTCATGGCGTACTACCGTTCCCTTTAGTGTGTACTTTCTGTCACCAATGTTTTGGGATCATTGGTCGTAAGGAATTATCCATGATCATGATTGACAGGAGTAGTGGACGGATTGACGACCCAATTTTGCACATTCTTTATCGCATTTACGTCAGTCATACTACACATAAATCAAATATACCAATTTATGGCGTACTTTCTTCCCCTTTGCTCTTCTCTTTCTATCATCACCACTTTGTGATTTAGTAAGATAGAGGTATCTATGACTGACATGTACAAGAGTGGCGGATGGATAGATAATCCAGTTGTGCATGTTGTTCATCACATTTTACGTCAGGTGTAGTACAATTATATATCATTAAGTATATCGAATATACCAAATCATGGCGTACGGCCTTCCCCTGTACTATGCTCTTTCTGTCACCAGCAATGCTTTGGGATTATTGGTCGAAAAGGGTTTATCTCTAATCATGATTGACAGCAGTAGTGGACGGATTGATAACCCAATTTTGCACGTTGTTTATCACATTTACATCAGCTAAAGTACACATAAATCAAATATACCAATTTATGGCGTACAAGCCTCCACTTTGCTGTGCTCTTTGTATCATCACCGCTTTGTGATTTAGTAAGAAAGAGGTGTCTATGACTGACAAGAGTGGCGAATGGATGAATAATCCAGTTGTGTATGTTGTTCGTCAAATCAACGTCAGATATGGTATAACACATTAGCATGTGGTCATGGCGTACTACCGTTCCTTTTACTGTGTACTTTCTGTCACCAATGTTTTGGGATCATTGGTCGTAAGGAATTATCCATGATCATGATTGACAGGAGTAGTGGACGGATTGACGACCCAATTTTGCACATTCTTTATCGCATTTACGTCAGTCATAGTACACATAAATCAAATATACCAATTTATGGCGTACTTTCTTCCCCTTTGCTCTTCTCTTTCTATCATCACCGCTTTGTGATTTAGTAAGATAGAGGTATCTATGACTGACATGTACAAGAGTGGCGGATGGATAGATAATCCAGTTGTGCATGTTGTTCGTCAATTGAAATTAACGTCAAATATAGTATAAGACATAAGCATATAGCCATGGCGTACTACCGTTCGCTTTACTGTGTGCTGTCTGTCACCAATGTTTTGGGATTAGGTCAGAAAGCGCTCTGTATGATTGACAGTAGTAGCGGACGGATTGATAATCCAATTATGCATGTTCATCATATTTTACATCAGGTATATTGCATCAAATATACATCGTGACTTGTGCGGTGCGCGGACTAATTTGATGGCCCTATATGTAATCAATCCCCCCCGGGCACATCACTCATGCGATTACAAGGTGTTCGAGCTCACGAATCGTGATTTGTGTTTTTCACATGTTGTCGCGACGGTTACGGTACAGCAATATATCGATTACGTATGCTTTCTGTAAAATACAGACCATATTATTATAAATGAACAATGATCTAACTATTGGCAATATACATCGTTTACAATTGCAAATCTGACCGAAAAAAACAACATATTTCTCAATGACTGGTAATACTCCAAACCCACTAGATCTGGATCTGCGACTTCCAGAATTTGACAAAGCGAAATTCATAGACACAGAAGTAAAATCATTAGAAGTTTTGTGTGTTTTGTTGTCATTTTTGGCAAGAAGTTTACACTTTTTATGATGTTCTAAGCATGAAGTCAAGGATTACGCAAATCCAATTTGATTAGGGTGCCCACTCAATGCACTTGCGTCAAGATTGCGTCACTGCGGGGTTCGTTCACTGTGTCACTGTTTTGTTATTTTCTATAATTTAGATATTGCGTAATACGTGAAAGTATGACTTAGAAGACGACAAATTGCTCGAAAATTCGTTCTTTATCTCTGAAATTCGTTGAGTATCTTTCGAACCCCGCAGTGACGCAAGCGTGACGCAAGTGCAGTGAGAGGTCACCTTTAGGTCGCAGCGAGGTTGCAGCGCGATCGCCATCATTACCCTTTGAGTCGGCGCAACGTTGTCGACTTTCGGCCGCGTTGACGACGTTTTTCCAAGAAGTATAAAGCGGACCAAAAGAGCGCCGACGTTAACAAAAATAGGCAAGCCACGCACGTAGATGGGATTTCTAGCTCCAAAAATATATCAACCAAGTAAAACCAAGTCCAGCTATAAAAGCGAAGGAGAGAATTTCCTGTGAAAAATTTGTACTGTATGCTACAGCACCGTATCTTAGGAAGAGTTCACGGTTCAAGGGAGAAGAAATACGAGGTCGGATTATTGTAATATATATGATTACGCAGCCACTGTCAGTCGTTCGGCTGCGTGGGTTTTTCAAAAGCTGAGGGCGGACATAGCTTCGGTCAATGTAGTTAGATGCTGGGGACGTGTCTTTCCTGTTTACTCTACAAAACCCCACTTATCATAGACAAAAGTGGGACACTTCGTCTTCCACTGCTTCCAAAAACGAAGTCAAACACAAGAAAAGCTTCTATTACAGCTTCGTAGTGGTTCTTAACTGAATTTTCACTTGTTACCTCCTTGTATTGTCGCCATACTGTTTTCACTCTGGAGGTTATGTGAAGGATATCTCAAGAACCGCTGAAAGTTTTGCAATGGTTTTTGGTAGACTCACTATTACGGCAAACTCCCTTCCACAGCAAACTCCCTTCCTCGGCAAACCCCCTTTCCCGGCACAAGAGAACATAGCCAACGTTGAAAATCGCAAACCAACGCCCCCCCCCAAAAAAAACCTTTTCCGAAGACTGCAACGGAGAACGGAGAATAACCTCCTCTGCGAAAAAAAATGGTGGCTGCTAGTTAGCGATGAACCAAAAACAAAGCAGTCAGTCTATTTGTTTGATAGATGAATAGGTTTTAATGCAGTGTCCCTTGGGTGATTAAGCCAACAAATAAGTGCACCGTTCCAGCAAGCCAATTAACCAAATCAGCGGTCCATCATTCAGGATGTTTACGATCAGTCCATCACTGCACATTATTGTTTACGGTGCATCGTTGACAGTAATAAATAAGGCCTGTGCAAAAAGTTTCGCACTTGTCTTTTTTACCCCCATGACAAAATGGAGATATTGTTTTTGGTGTGTCTCTTTGTGTGTCTCTTTGTGTGTGTGTGTGTTTCCAGATATTTGTGGTCAACACAATTTCTGGATGGATTGTAATAATGCTTGGTATGTGGATAGGCGCTGGGAAGACCAAGGTCATGGTTGATTTTTTTCGCCCCTGGTATGTGACCTTGGTACTGCAGTAGAACCTCGGATTTTTGTATCTTTTGTTATCATAGTTGATAGTAGTTCTGGTTAAAACAGTCAGTGATACTCGTGTAAGGGTTGGGAATCCACAGTTGAAGAAAGTTATGGTTTAATAAATCAGAAATGTTTATCAAACGCCAGTATGTCCATGTCGTACCTTTACATGTAGCTGCTTTGGAATTTTTGTATTATTCGGAATCATCAAATAGTTAAATCCATATTTGGGACCTCACTGAAGTCGCTTCTTCTTGACCAAAAAAGATATCAACCACCCAAAACTCGCGAATCTGAACCAAAGCTCCATCTGTTTGATAGATGAATAGGTTTTAATGCAGTGTCCCTTGGGTGATTAAGACAACAAATAAGCGCACCGTTCCAGCAAGCCAATTAACCAAACCAGCGGTCCATCATTCAGGATGTTTACGATCAGTCCATCACTGCATATTATTGTTTACGGTGCATCGTTGACAGCAAGGCCTCTGGAGCAAAAAGTATCGCACTTATCTTATTACCTCCATGAAAAATGGAGGTATTGTTTTTGGTGTGTCTCTTTGTGTGTCTCTTTGTGTGTGTGTGTGTGTGTGTGTGTGTGTGTGTGTGTGTGTTTCCAGATATTTGTGGTCAACACAATTTCTGGATGGATTGTAATAATGCTTGGTATGTGGATAGACGCTGGGAAGACCAAGGTCATGGTTGATTTTTTCGCCCCTGGTATGTGACCTTGGTACTGCAGTAGAACCTCGGATTTTTGTATCTTTTGTTATCATAGTTGAAAGTAGTTCTGGTTAAAACAGTCAGTGATACTCGTGTAAGGGTTGGGAATCCACAGTTGAAGAAAGTTATGGTTTAATAAATCAGAAATGTTAATCAAACGCCAGTATGTTCATGTCGTACCTTTACATGTAGCTGCTTTGGAATTTTTGTATTATTCGGAATCATTTAATAGTTGAATCCATATTTGGGACCTCATTGAAGTCGCTTCTTCTTGACCAAAAAAGATATCAACCACCCAAAACTCGCGAATCTGAACCAAAACTCCATCTGTTTGATAGATGAATAGGTTTTAATGCAGTGTTCCTTGGGTGATTAAGCCAACAAATAAGCGTACCGTTCCAGAAAGCCAATTAGCCAAATCAGCGGCCCATCGTTCACGTTGTTATCACGATCAGTCCATCATTGCACATTATTGTTTACGGTGCATCGTTGACAGCAAGCCCTCTCAATTGAAACGTTTCACAACTGTCTTTTTTACCTCCATGCAAAATGGAGGTATTGTTTATGGTTTGTCTCTGTGTATGTGTCTTAGTTTCCGGATATTTGTGGTCAGCATAACTTTAGAACCTCTAGATGGATTGTATTCATATTTGGTGTGTTGATAGGGGTAGGGAGTCCAATATCAAGGACGATTTCGGGCCCCCTAGTGTGTGATTTTGGCACTACAGCAGAACTTCTGATCTTTATATCGTTTGTTATAGTCATGCTTTGTTTTGTTTTGATTAAGTTAAAAAAACAGTCAGCAATGCTAGCGTGGCGATTGAGAATCTACAGTTGAAGAAATGTATGGTTGAATAAATCAGAAAACACAAACACACAAACACATACACGAACGAGAGCTGCTGAAAACACAACCTTCTTGGCGAAGGTGATAAAGTGACGAGAGTAGTCGTATTAGTGAGCCTATTAAAACTAATAACTTATCACCAGCAAGCTGCATACAACATAATCAAAGTTGGCCCATAAAACCTTTGCCTAGGTGAGTCCTATTTCGCTACTCGCGTACTAAGACATAGGTTTTCCCCTGTGTAAAAAGATAAGATACAAGATGAATGATAATTATAATTTCAGCTGTTGCAATCATGGCGAAACCGTTGAAGCGTTTTCAAACAGGACAATTACACGAGCCATAAAATTGCTGTTTGGTATTTGCTAACTTCATTTATTATTATTCTGTAGGTAAGTCTACTGAAAATACACTCCGTCAAGTCATGTTTCAGCGCTGCCCAAACAGCACCATAAAAGTGTAAAGCCCCCTTTAAAAATCAAGAATTTAGCTCGGTCGACGTGTTGGCTTGCTCTAAATGGCCATTTGAATTGAACGACCGACGTCCTGGCGTTTGTAAACGCGGGCTTCGGACGATTTTTAGCAGCTTTGCCGACGTTCGCGGGTTTCCTCTACCAAAAGACAAATTCAGCTCCATGCAAGAGGTGCCTCCAACACGTTGCAGCAGCCACATCACTCAGATGGGTACCTACTGGCTGCACTATAAGGTGAATCATATGGCGTGCAGTACTGAAGTGAAGGTGCCGTCCAATTTCCCCGCCTGCGAAGTACTCAATTCCCACTATCTTTCATCAGTGAGTGGGAAGTTTGTCTGTATAAAGACAAGTGTAACACCTATATAGCTACGGTTACATGATCTGAAACGCCTATCTGAAGCGTATATCTGAAACGTCTGATTTGTAAGCCTTGGGGGAATTTATCAGGTTGCATGGTTTATCATATTCCGAATGTTATGTTTTCGGTTTTGCTACGTTGATGTGACTATGCATGAATGTGTGCCTGTATGCGTGCATGTGTGCCTGTATGTAAATGGCATAACTAGAGAAGCTGTGGATGTATCTTCGTAAGGTTTGGTAGGAGGTTAGGTGTTAATCTCCAAGCAGATCCATAAGATAGCATCAAAGCTGGCCGGCCAAAGGGATTCAAAGGCCCGTTTTGACTCCCTTTGGTCGGCTATACTCCTTGGCCAGATTTCTTCTTCTTTCATTAGGGCTGCCACCCTCAACTTGTTGAGTATTCTGCAGCCATAGCTTACTCGGAGAAGACCACTGCGCAAGCGGAGGGGGACTTTAAATTTTGGATTTGAAAACTGGCAGGGTTGATGACAAGGCTACCTCAGCTGGGAGGTTGTTCCAATCCCTAGTTGTACGTGGGAAGAAAGTATTTTGCCTGTACTGTGTTTTGCTGGCGGGGACCTTGTAAGCCGCAGGATGGGTCGAGCGGGAACTTCTACTTAGTAGTTTGTATTGAAGAGCTTGTCTTACAGTTAATAGTGAGTTCACCCGTGTGGTACTTAAAAAAGGTGACGAGTCTGGCCTTCCATCGCCTTTCCTGGAGTGATGGCCACTCGAGGTCGTGGAGCATTTCGCTGACACTAGAAGTCTGGCGGTGAATTTCATACTATCTTATGGCACCGTAGGATCTGCCTGGAGATTAGGTAGGCGTTGGAGGCACCACAATGTACCCTCTAGCTAGCGGCTTTCTACGGTACTGCAGCAGGACTTGTATCGATGCTTTAGAATATTATGTGATGTTCCATTCAGATTCAATCTAACCTTCATTGTCTCACATTTTGTCATTCTCTGCATTGTTCCTCACAACTGACAAAAGAGCACCGTATCTTTTTTTTAGTTCAGAGCACATAGAGCAATCGGAGAAAGTCCGTGGCTCTTGCAAATAGGACAGAACTAAACCCGCCCAGTCAGTTAAGGCTGTACTCATCCAAAAAGCGTACCTGTATCTATCCCTGAAGTATCAATGTTATTTTGTCATTCTCTGTATTGTTCCTCACAACTGACAAAAGTGTACCACCTCTATTAAGGTTCAGAGTACAGAGAGCAATCGGAGAATGTTCATATAGCTTTTTGCAGACAGAACTAGACTCACTCAGTCACTTAAGGCTGTACACATCTAAAAAGAGTACCCGTATCCATCCCTGAAGTATTAATGTTATCATAACACATTCGGACCTACCAAATGCTTCAGAGTGTTTTAAAAGGCATCAACGATATCATTTTCCGTCAATGATACCCCATATACAGTACAGGCAGACGCTGGATGTAAGTCTACATTTTCTCCACCGATAGACCCATTTTAGACTCCCTGTCAATGAGTTCCATTTTCGGTCCAAGGCGTTTCTGATCCGGCAGAACGCTTTGAAATCCCTTGGGAAACCCTTCTTCACAAATGTGTCTAAGGCATAGATATTGAACAATCTGTCAAACAGGTCCATTTGCAATGTTAAAAGAAGATAATGCAAGCATGGGCGCCCTTCGGTTGCGATAGTTGTTATCAGGCGTTGGGCCGACAATCTATCACAGCGGCATTGTGGCTCGAAATTGTTATTTACAAGTATACGTTGAAAAATAATGTTTAAAACATTTGCACATGCAAGGGGTGACCAATAATTTCCATAAAATAAGGCGCACAACTCAAATTTCGGGGCACAAATATTAAGTATAAAGCCTTTTATGAATTTATCAAGATTCAAAACATTGCGATAATTACTTGGCAGGCGACAGACAATAACGTTAGCTGACGGCGAAGGAAAAGACATGGGCAATTGAGCTGTGACTTGAGGTGTGGGGGTAAACTTGCTCTGTTGAAAGTCAAATACCTCCTTCTTTCTTGTAAAAATACGAAGGGAATCCTCATGAAATATGTTGACAGTGTCTTTGAAGATTTTATGGCATGAGGAATACGAACCTCATAGGCCTGGATGCAGTGCGCTTGTTTTTTCTTGCCAATTACTGATTTTCAAAAGGACGTTCACTTGGGAACAAATACGTAAATTACTTCATCAGGTTGACAGCTATTCATATAGTAAGATTCTTTAGACACAACCAGGGAGAACTTACTTCCAAAGCTCTCGCTGCTCTACATCGGCTATAAGTAGCAGCGAGAAGAAGATTCAGTCATTCTAACCCTGATGACAGATATCGAAACGTTGGATGTTAGTTCTCCATGGTTGTGTCTAAAGAAATTTACTATATATGGATACGTCTGACCACAATGATTTCAAATTTGTCGGATATATATAAAAGGCTTCATACTATATATAATGCCCCAAAATTTGAGTAATGCACTCAAATCCTACACGTATATTTTATTTATGATAACAATCTACGACCATAATTTGCAGAGTAAGAACATAATCCGCTTATGTTTTAATTACCAATGGCTACTTGGTCTGGAAGCTGCTGTGCAGTGTATATATATCGATTTTTCTTTGTTGTTATCTACTCTGGACATCACTGTTTTCACACTGGCATGGTCAAGGTTGGATGCTGACCTCACGTTGTATGGAGATGACCCGTCTATTACTCAAACCCTGGAATTACGTCCACGAGAAAACAGTGAAGTATCGTTCTGTCGATGATAATTTGAAGTAATGGTATCAATCCTATTCTAGCTACAGTCAACCCTTTTTTTTATTCCGCAACAAAGTACAATAAAGTACTGAGAGGTAATACACTCTAGCAGTATGGCAATATTCACGTCACCTCTCAAAAAGGATAACTGACAAGAACAAATAAAATGATAATATCAAAACAAACAATTCACAGCTATTTACATATAAGTCAGGTTACAAGGTAGTTGCAAAACGTTTGGTATGTACAATATATGACTTGGTTAACTGTAAGATACTGCAGTTTGTATGATGTGACAGGAAAGGTGAACCCCTTAATAGTAGATGGACACGGGCTGATTCGGATAAACTATTGAAGTCAAGAGTATTGCCTAGCAGGTTCTGTAAATTGCCGAAAAATTAGTTCTGTATTGTTGATAGGTAGGGCAGTATAACAAAAAAATGTACAACACCTTCAAATCGACACCCACAGTTACAGGCTGGACTAGAAACTGAATTGCGGATGAATAAACTATGGTTCAGACTGCAGGTGCCGATGCGAAGGCATATGTAAGGAGGGCTCTTCTGATTGTGGCGTAACTGGTAGAGCGTTCGGATCGGAATCTAGAGGTCCCGAGTTCGATAACCGCCGTGCCCCCGACGTTGTGCCCTTGGGAAAGGCACTTTACACGACCTTCCTCACTCCACCGAGGTATCTAAAAATGGGTATAGATATTCACCGACACGTGTGTGAAAGGTGGCAAATCTGGCGCGCGTGTCAGAAAAAAACGTTGATTGCAGCACAAATTGACACTGACGAATTCTGGGCTCATGCAACACCAAGCCGACACCTTAAATAGAATCCAGACAGACGACAAGACGCCTTAGCCTAGACTACAGCCAACTCATCAAATATGTATTAAGATGTCCTGATTTGGACGCTAAAGGACTTCAGATGCAGACCGGATGTCTGTTTGACATTTTAAACATCTTTCATCTGGGGCATTGTTCCTGGTTCCTTTGAGAAAGTTATTAAGATAAAACACCCAAGACGACCGTTTTTCATTACCACTATTCTAGATTACACTTCAATTGGATATGTTATAGACCTAACGATCTGCTAACGTTGCGATCTATGCAAAGTTTATCACTTCCCCATTTGCCGATAATGTCTTTGCCCTTCATAACTCCTCTTCTTCGAAGTACTACTTTTAAAAGCACCTGCTATCATACTCTTTTGTCTAACTATTTATCATGCCATGGCTTCATTATATTTTGTACTTCCATAAAAACTTCTGCAAAAAAACACCTGTATTTTGATTCCAAGCATGATATAACAAGACAATAATTTTAGAATTTGACTGGAGATTTTGTAAATCTTCTTTGAGTTCCTTGCCAATGGAATATATCTTAGGACCCTAACCAGTTAAACAAATGTAATAATCTACACTTGAAAATAAATCTCAAATCTTTATTCGTCAAATCAACATATCTCTCTCAATATAGATATGTGTTCGCAACACAGACGGGGGCACCACAGACTTTCTTCAAATTATGATCCATTGCCCATGTGTTCTATCTTCATAACGTGACGTCACAGAAGCAATAGATTACACATTCATTGGAAAAGACTGGAATTAATGATTTCATAATTTTGGTTCGTCCATTCTTTGTGTTGGCAAATTTTCAGTTAAGCTTTGTTCCAAAATGTAATTAATTGTTTCCTGTATGCAACATTTTGTTGCTAAAATTTGCTACCTACCACCCTCAAAGGAGACCGCCTTTTCTGAAGAGTTTCTCAAGAACAGCAATCTCTTGGGAGCAAAGCTAATTGAGCACGTGAAAGGGTACATATTTCACCTGGTAAGGTAAAGAACAGTTCTATGTCTTGCCTGTCTATGGTTCATAAAGTATGCATGAGGTGGTCTACATTGCCTCAACATCCTTTCCAATATCGTGCTCTGTGGAACGAGTCGGATGCATTTTTCGGAAACATGTGGCTTAGAACGGTTTACCTGATACGGAAGGGAATGATTATGTAATATTGGGTAGTAATTTTCGACAATTTCCAGTACTGGCCAGGGTACGCCCAAGTAGAGCTGCGTGCGTCGTAGATAGGTGAGCATGATTTCCTCTTAATCCCATCGGAAATGGGATAAGCTTGAGGTGTTGGTTGCTTGGGAGTGATAAGTATTTTTCGTGTGTGTTGTCAAGGGATGTCCCTGTGGCTCAACTGGTAGCAGCCTCGCGGTTGCGCCCTTGGTTTCAATTAGTTGGTAACTGGGAAACCTCTTGGGTTCACAAGCCTTGGTTACGTTGAGGTTGCAGTGTCTTTCGAAACTGTACTGCTGGAGGGGGTATCGCGTACATGATATCGGAGAAGGGCTAGCGATCCCTCCCTGTGACAATTTCCCCTGTTATGATATTAGCAAGGAAACCTTCCCGCCTATATGCAACAATTCTGTCAGACTGTGGTAGACATCAGTAATGCTTTTGTATTATCAATTTCGTCCACCGTGATAACAAATCTTTGTTAGTGTCTTTGTCTTGGCGTGGTTTACAAGAATTTACCAACTTTTGGCCCGGTTCCAAAGTTGTTCCCAGGCTGAATTGTTACCGGAGATAGGCAGGATGCAAAGGTTGAGCTAGCCCTTCCGAGAATGACATGTTCAAAATGTACTCGAGAGTAGACAATGCAATGTTGGGAAATTGACATAATAATTGTTGTGTTGTCTCTTGTCACAGGAAATTTACAACAAAAATATTTCACGTGGAAATATTCGTCTTCTTCTGGTTGTGTTTTTACTTTATCCTCAAATCCAATGATCCAAACAGTACTCTTGTTTATCCTAGGCTTTAGTCATTAGCGATATATGCATGTTTGGGTACCTTAAAATATTAAAATATTACCAAGGAATAAGCATATTAAGTAAGTGGATTTTCTCTGGGAATTTCAAGGTCCCAAGGGGAATGTGTACAGGTAGATATGGGTATAAAACTGGATTAAATTGTCGAAACAATCATGTTTGCGTCTGCATTTTGTAAAGGTACGATTACCTTCTCAAAGCCCTTTTTTGTCTGCATCTCTTTTTATCCTTAGCCTTAGCCTCTTTATGCTTCGTTCACTCCCTATTATATTCTTGTATTTACCCCGGAATTAATTAATCAACGTTGGAAAAATGAGCCTGTGTATTTGCAGGAATAAAAATGTGTACAAACATGTCAGTTTAGATCTGCATATATCAGTCCTATCTATGTTTGTTGTGGGTACTTTATCGTGCCCCATTGTCGTTAACGTTGGTGTAGTAGTAAGCAAATGAATAGTTGGACATTATTTAGATTACGTATCAGTGTTGGGCCATGGAGCGTCTCACGACTAGCCATTATACCCCTGTCATATTTGGCGAAAATCGATCGGACGACGATTTTGCGGCAATCGCCCGAGCCTCGCTTATGATAATAACTTTATTGCACAACAATTGTACAAGGTACAAAGTATGGCCTATATGTGACGGGGATGGTTTTCAGGTGAAAAATACACGCAACCCTCTGTCGATCTTTAATATGGCCGATCTTCCATCGATACGCCCGAAGGTCGTGGATAATGTGACAGAGATTTTACGACATCATTCCACCAGGGCACGGAGACCTTGCAGCGATGGCCCCGCGACCAATAATTTGACAGCGAACCAACGAATGTTATACTGTACAATCAAAAACGAGTTTAAAGCATACGAAAACGAGTCTTTAACCCTTTGTTAAGTTGCTATTTTTCGGTCATATTTTTACATTTTGCATAATATTCCAATTACGAAGTCAGTGGTCGTACCAAATCCAATTTAGGTCACCGTCATAGTGGAATGGGGTTTTGCCCCCAAAGCCTCCAGGGCCAGTTTTTGGGCAGTAAAGAAGAGCAGGACTCGCCCTAAATTGCCCACCCGGGGTAGATATTACACCCTGTTGGTGAGGCGTTGGAGGTGACGGATAGTTCATTTTGCAGTGAGTCTTACTGAGACCGTTGAGGTGAAGATGTGTTGAACAAGTAAATGAAGATTGCGCGGATACGCCGTTCGTCATGTACCTTCGTGGACTTCCGGAGCTTGACCTGAACGGTTCCTTAGACACGGTGAGAAAATGGTAGGGTTCACTTCACTCTTTAGACACGGTGAGAAAATGGTAGGGTTCAGTTGACTCTTTAGACACGGTGAGAAAATGGTAGGTTAAAGTTGATCGGTGAAAGTTAGGAATTGAACTACAGGGTTTTTTTTGGGGGGGGGGGGTCTATATTCCGGCAGCTACGTAAAGTGCGGCATTCTTGCTGATACGATCCAGATACACTTACCATTTAGGTGACTAAGACGACTTTACTTTATCCTTAGCATGTACAACTACGTAGAAAGTGGATGGATGTTTGATTTCAGTTGGTAGGTAAAAGTAGGGAATTGAGATACAGGGGCTTAGAAACCAAAACATTATTATTTCGGATATAATGCAGATTCTCTTACCATTTCTGTGACTAATTATAAGTCGAGCTTACTTTATCCTTAGCTTGCACAACTTCGTTGACAGTGAGTGAATGTTGGTTTTCAGTTCAATAGTATGTAAAAGTAGGGAATTGAGATACAGGGGCTTTGAGAAAGTAGAACATTATTTTTTCGTATATTATGCACATTCACTTACCACTTTGGTGACTAAGTCGAGCTTACTTTATTCATAGCCTGTACAACTTCGTTAACAGTGAGTGAATGTTAGTTTTCAGTTCAATGGTAGGTAAACGTAGAGAATTGGGCTACATGCGATGGACCAGCTACGTATTCTAGAGCTAGTAGCATTAGTTCGGATACACTTACACAAGACAATTTTACTTTTAGGCTTAGCCTGCACAACTTCGTAGGCAGTGAGTGAATGTTAGGTTTTAGTTCAATGGTAGGTAAGAATAGGGAATTGAGCTACGTGGGCTTAGAAACAAGCTACGTGTTCAAAAGCAGCACAATACGGATTCACTTACCATTTGGTTGACTAAGACAAGCTTTAACACTTTAAGGCTCGGTCTATACACGTACGTAGACCGTATGTGGATGTTAGTGTTCGGTTGATAGGCTAAAGAAGCCGGAATTGAGCTACAGGGCTTAGAGACCAGTTACGTGTTTTGAAAAGCAGCACGCTTTCGGAGAGGACGCAGATTCCTTTCGGGTGACTATGACGGGCTTAAATGCAAGGAAGCAAATCCCCGTAAGGTATGGTGATCGACTTTTACTTCAACCTGTGAAATGATAATAGAAAATTCACTCACTTACACACGTACAGTCATACTAATTCTTTACATGAGTATTCGTCTCCATTTCTTACTATTGTCACCAGTTTAAATTTTGTCTTTATCTAACTCTTGAATCCAGCCTCTGAAATGGTAAACTTATTAGAGAATCAACGAACATTACTTTTTCTTCGGTAGACTTCCCTGACGGCTAACAAATAATAGCTATGCACGGGGCCGAGAGAGTTGTGTGAGTGAGACTTGACAATTTTCTTCAACGACAGAAAGCAGGGTAACTGTCTCGAAAATTTATCTTGATATTCATCCCGCAGGAAAAAAAAAACTCTTCACGTATTCATATTCCATCACGTTTTGAAGATAACACGTCGCGCTATACAGGCGGTCTCCCAATGTGTGATAGTACCAGTTGTTTGCTTCGACAGACGGATAATTTTGTAACTATTAGGAGAACAATTTACCGCTCGGTCGAGTCCAATCCCGTACAATCAGTACTAATGTATATAAATGCAGCAAATCTGCAACAATTTTCAAGCTGCTATGTAATGCTCGGAATGTCCCGGTAGCATAACTGGTATCAGTCTCACAGTTGAACTCCTGGTTTTGATAAGTCGGTGAATTGCATCGGATCTGTCCTAGGCTTGGCATCTTGGTTGGGGCTGCACCCATATTTCGGAAGGGACGTCGAATGGGGGGGGGGGGTATCCCGTGTTCGCAAAGGTGTCTAGTGCATCCGAATGAAAGCTAATCTGTGTTGGTAAAATCCATAGTGAGGCTATTTGCCTTAGGGCACATCAACCCTCGTTGAACCGTGATGGTGGCAGGTCTCGCCTTCCCGCTATTTATGATTCGCTGCTACCTGACGTCATCTGACGACTTCCGGATTAGTGCAGCGAGTCATTCATCTAAAAAAAGTTGGATTATTCGGCCGAAATTTATGGTGAGTTTTTTTTTGTGTTGGAGCAAAGTTAAAACTTTTTCAATGTGTCTAGTGCATGTTATTTCTAGGGAAATGAAGGCGACCCCCTCCCTGTGAAAATACAAGAAAACTTGCTGATATATGTGTTTCTAGGCAGAAAGATCTCGAACGAATGATGCAATGTTCTTTGGCCTTCAGACGATTCATCTTCAATGCTGGGTACGGGATTTATCGGAGACGCGTCCAGCCTTTTGAGTTAAGATGGCTTATCAAGGGCCTTCAATTAGGCTTTGCACGAAAGGCCCGGCCCTATGCGTCAAGACGTTTGAAGATGAACGTGAAGTTGGTGGGGAATAGATAGAGATCTCACGATGATTGCTCCGGGAGGAGGTAGAACTGATGATGCCCCGTACATAAAAGAGTGTGGTCGACAGACTTCCCCCGACCGGAAATTAACTGCCTCTCTAGTTCTAATTGCAGGGAGAAGTCAAGGGTTTATTCCCTTTGGTATATCTTTACTATGCAGCTCGTCTAAGGGTACATAACTTCGGATGAAATCAATTATTACTGAGCTGCCGCGGATGTGGTCTGGGTTCAGATATCTGGTCATTAGTCTTCTTTGATCGAAAGAAAGTGATTTCAGCAACGGAGATTTTCAGAAACGGAAATTGTGCAAAGAAAGTGATCTAACTCGTCTGTCCAAAGACTGAGGTATTGCCAAATCGTTTTGCTGTGAAATAACTTTTCTATATCACCATTGGCAGAAAAGTCAATTTACATGCAGACGCATAGGGAAAATTGCTCAATAAACTATAATAGTTCGATTTCTATCACCTCTGTCTCTTTGCTGACCGTGACATCATGCCCCAGAGTTAAAACTCAAAATGGTAGCGGACACGTGGTTTATCATCCTATTTGTCATTTAAAATGTGACGGGTCGATGGCGCCTGGGAGTTTGTATTCCCAACACCACGTTAAAAAGAGATTGACTGGCCCTAACGTAGAGCCACATTCTCACAAAGCAAAACTATTTAGCGTCTAAAATACTGATTTTATTCCAAATAACTGGTTGTCTATTGAAACGTGCTATTTAGGTTAAAGTTTGATAAAGTTTGAGCGTTGATGACTTTTTCACTGTCACTCATGATGTGTTTACACTCAGGTATTACTGATAATTTTCTATACGTCCTTCACCTAATCGGATGATATAAGCAATATATTATTTAACACGGGATTTGTTTAGACTTGTCATTTCCCGGAAGGTTTTATGATTTAACAATTATAGGGTATTTTCCATGATGCCTTGACGTAAGTCGGATAACACATTTATACTGATTTGCAATTCCCTGCAGGTTTTATAGTTTGACAATTACTGGGAATTTTCTATGCGACCTTGACTGATGTCGGATAAGACGGGATCTATTTTGACTTCGCAATCCCCTTGAGGGGTTTTGCAGTTTTACAAGTCCCCAAAGTCTGTCTTTGTCGTTAGTGTAAACGTTATGCTCGCGCAGCTGATCGCGAATGCTTGAGGGCTTCTACAAACTTTTGACGTCAAAATAAAACGTCAAACTCCATTCCGTTGACGAGCGGCGGGAAATGATATTTGGCTTATTTACGTCACATGCCCACTTCTTACCTCGATGTCATCACAGTAGTCGCCGATAACGCAAGAAATAAATGTCACAGAGCGAAATATATGAACGCTTGATACAATTTCATAAAGACGAATGCGTCAAAACGAAAGAAAGGACGTCAAACGAAGACGCACTGACGTGGATTACACGCGCAGATGCGATTGTATATCCCCATCAAATCTGTCTAAATGAGACATTATTGACAAGGTGTTACATATTTTCCAATAACGTTATCCTTTTACTGGTTGACCGTTTCCAATTTCAGGTATCTGACCCCCTCCTCCGCTCTTCCCCCGTTCTATTTAGAGCACTATGCTGACGCTGAGGGGAAAAAAAGTTGTATTTCCAATTGCGGTTCTGACAACATCGGGTCGGTGGGTAGGGATCTTTTATAGTTCCAGGGCATGATGTATTCAACATGTCATAGTTGTCATACAGATATTAACTATTGAAGATGAACTACACTTTCTATAATTATGTCCCACATATAATGAGCAATGGACGCTATATTACCAACAATACAAACATAACCTTACCAAAGACAAGCTCAGAGACTTTTGATTTACTCATGTCATGTCCTTATGCAATTTCCTTGTACATAGGCCAATATATCTCAAACGCTCTTCTAAGACGATGTATCTGTGACACAAGCAATTAATGCAAATCTTGTATCCTGCACATGTATGTACCGCCCCAGAACTTGCCATACATTGTATCTGTTACGGTTGTTGCGTAATAAAATATTGATTGATTGATATACATGGAACAAGCATAGGTATAGAAAACTGAGAAACATAGAAATACAATGTTTACCATATTACACATTCTTGCACCAATCATTCAAAGTCCTAATCTGTTTATAATGTGAAATACATGATGTCTGTTTTGAATTTTATCTTGCAGATGTCAGTTTAAAAATGGTCTGGTGAAATTGATCCCTTAACTGTTGTTTTGTTTGGCTATTATTTTGTATTTACTAATTATTTATTATTTGTTACAATATCTTATGTACTTAGCTTTTATTTGCTTATTTCTTATAGTTCATAGCTATAAGAGGTGTGGGCCTTGTAAAGGTGTAATCCTGATGCCCACAACTCTCAGATCTCATTTTGTAAATATGAATAAATTAATAAATAAGAAATATTATGTCCCTTGCAAGCGACCATGTAAGAGAAGCGTAGGTTCGATAAGTTTATGCTATGGTAACCGAAAACACAACATCCTTTTTCTAGGCCTGACTATAATATCGAGTTGGTAAGATAAAGGTTAATGCAATGATCCCTGTTAGAACCTAAGACACACCTAATTTCCGGGGAGGATGGTATTGGACCCAGCCTTGTACGTCCGCTGGGACGACCAACAGTAATTTGTTTAGGCTACGTCCGGCCCCTAGTGTAACAGCATTTCCTAGTATCGTCAGATTGCCTGTGAGAGATCAAAACACGTCTCTACCGTAAGTGTCGTTTCAATTTTCCTCAGGTTTTGTGTAAGGCCTCAAGAGCAATGTTCAGCGTCATCTGGGAGCGTAGAAACATAAAACTAACCCTTCCAAACCAGTAAAGGTGACAGGACCTGTTTATGTCTTTTATTACCGAGGCACAGTCACCTTCGCAGGCTTACGTTCACCTTGTAGGAACGAACACTCCATTACAATTTCTGTGAAGGTGACACGGGCAGAAGTCCCTTGAGCTAGATATACATAACGTCCATTTGTCTAAGTAAGCCATCGCATTCAATCTCTGCAATACAGTTTTAGTGGGTTAGAGGGGTTTATGGCATCCCTATTACACCCTATCTCTTAGGGACACATTGGAAACCATCTGGTGTATCCATCTGTTGTTGGATTCTTTTACCAGAGTTTGAGTTTTGTTACCAGTGTGTCGAGTGATACATTCCTAGGGGGATAGACCGACCGGGCAATCAGTCTATTTCTTCGGCGGCTCAAGGCAGTCTGCCCGGCTATCTGAAATTAGCGCTCCGGGAAGTTCAGCCCGAAAGAGGTTTCCGCTGCCTCAGGGAACGGTAAAACTTCCTCGGGCTAAACCTCCCCGGAGCGCTAAACTAGATAGGCGGGTAGACTGCACTGAGCTGCCGAAGAAACCGCCTGTCGCCCCTGGGTATTCGTCTGGTTACCGGGGTAAGTGAATCATTTGGCAGCAGGCCTTCTATACTCAGGGCGTCTTAATGGCCAGAGTTTGTTTACTTTTTTTACCTTTGCCAGAATGGCTAAGATTATGTTTTAGGCTTGTGCGTCTGTTTTTCCTTCCGTCTGTGAACAGTATAACTCGAGAAGACTTTGATGGATGCTGATGATAATTCGTAGGTGGGTAGGGGTAGAGAAAACGAAGGTCAAGTTCGATAATGGGCTACCTAGCAGCTTGCTAAAGGACTGCAGCGGAACCTCCATGTTTAATATCTCGTTTTCTGGACATGCTGTGGTCGTGATTTTCGAGTGGTAGATAGCCCTCGGCGCAGAGAGTAAGCGCTGTTTGTTAGTTTGGGCCACCTAGTTACTTTTTATCTTAGCATGAATAAATGAATGAATAACCTTATTGCTTCATACCATAACGACAAGACATTCAATACATCATTAGCAGTCTATGATACAGTCTATGACTACATGAGTATGGACATAGACGGCGTATTGACTACGATATGCAAGTTAAATGTAAAATGTTATAAGTTCTCTCCATTGTAAAGTGCTACAAATGCATTAGCCTAGGTACGCAGGTATCGAGTTGGGACATCATTAGATTGAAAATGTTTGCTTGTCTTTAGCAAGCGTGTGCTAGATTTACATTTGATCACATTCATTAATCTTTTAATCTTCAGTATAGGCGGATCATGTCATTTAAAAATGACTCATCTTTAACACCATCTAGACACGAAGGACATTATCTCTGACTGGCTTGCATATAATGATACCAATCTTTTTTCTAATTCCAAACTGTGTGAACTGATTCTTAATTAGTATGTTAACTCTAAAGGCTTCATTACCAAATTATAAGGGTAATTTTCCAAAGTCAGTTTTTATTAGAGAATGAGTTTATAGTTTGTTACAATTCCATATCATTCGTTGCCAACCAGAGAGAAATGTTCTAGGAATATATTAAGGTGGTATCGCACTGCACTTGCGGCACCGGTGCGGCACTGTGGGGATCGAAAGATTACTGAGTGAATGTCTAAAATAAAGCACGAATTTTCTTACGTTTTGTGTATTTCGTTGTCATACTTTTACGTATTACGCAATGTCTAAATCATCGGTGAAAGTTACAAAACATTACCACGGTGAACGAACCTCGCAGTGCCGCACCGTTGCCCCAAGTGCAGTGAGATATACCACCTTTACCAAAATGTTTAGCTTTAAAGGCAGGCTGTAACTAAATGCATGTCTTAAGCTGGCTTTGCATCCCTGTCACACAGCAACTAAATCGATAGGCCGACAAGCTAAGTCTGGGATCCCGGAAGCTCTAAATGACATTTCCGGCAGTTATGTGCCCGATGTTCTCACGATCAGTCACGGTTTTTTTTAGAGACCGCCCGATGTTAGCTAGGCATACAGCCTGGTGAAATACGATCTGGTACATTTCTGGCAAAATGTATCTTCGAGTCTGTGACGGTTTTTAAATTCTGCGTCCTTCTGGTGATCAAGAAATACGGATGAAGCTCGTGTGACTGAGTCATGATGGTACTCACTGGCCATGGGACCCCAAGAGACCGCCCGATGTTAGCTAGGCATACAGCCTGGTGAAATACGATCTGGTACATTTCAGGCGAAATGTATCTTCGAGTCTGTGACGATTTCTAAATTCTGCGTCCTTCTGGTGGTCAAGAAATACGGATGAAGCTCGTGTGACTGAGTCATGATGGTACTCACTGGCCATGGGACCACAAGAGGCTGCCATTCCCGTTGGCCAGGTATCGTTATCATGCCTTGTTGCTCCTGCTTCTGATTTTTATCGGGAGACGGTACGCAGACATTTGTTTGTTATCTTCGCTGGGAAGGGTGTGTTTTGGATGCAGTTTGTGTGTCTGTGCACAACATAACTCGCTTAGTTGTAGTTGGATCATTATGATATTTGGTATGCGAGTAGGAGCTGGGAAAGCAACGGTTAAGTTTGATAACAAGCCCCGTAGAGGGTTTTACTTTTAAAGGTACTTCAGTTGGAATGGTTTTGACATGTTGTGTTCTGAACATGCTGTGGTCGTGACTTTTGAGTGGTAGATATGTCTAGGGGCAATAAGAGCCATAAGTTATATAAGTTGAGGCCCGCTGGTGTCTTTTTCTCAAATATGGCGACTCAGCTAACTGACTTCGTTGCAATTTTAAAACAAATTATGATATCCAAAGGTGTTTCAGCTTATTGTCTATGTATTTTGGGATAAAATATTACTGTTTTCCGTTGCATCAGATGTTTTTAGCAATAGACCATATGCATTTAAAGCTGAAGATAAAAGTTATTTCTTTTCTATCGGCTCATTTCAAAAGAAGATGACAAAACTGTAAAACTGAAGAGATCTTGTTGAAGAGCAGGTTTTATACCTTAACTACAAATTGATATGCAAAAAGGTGAAGACAGATGATCTTGGAAGTTTGCATCTATGACGTTACAAGCGACTTTGATAAAGTTATATTGCATAACGTACGTAACTTAGTATTAGCGTTATAGTTTGTTATGCACGTCCTGCCATTGCTGTGAGTAATAACATTACGTTTGCCATGGCAGTACGTGCGGAAGTTTTCTAATTTATGGGCTGCATCCCACTTGAAAGAGCATAAACTCATTAGATGATGCCTATGTACGTTAGGACCTCACTATATTAGTCATCATCCGATTGCAGCACCTTTGACATAAGATCGGATGATCTGGTAGTAATTTGTTACGTTCAGATTGCGATAAGTCATTACTAGCCGGGACCTTAGGACCTGTCGGTACATATGTAGACATAGGGATGCATACCAATAAGGTATAACATGATTAAAAACCGATGTAAAGGTCATTTAGTTTCCTGCAGGGGCCCGCGGTGGACTTTGAAGAAAATGTGAATATATTGAGTTCTATATGAGTCTATTTTGTAATGAAATTTTGGTAATACACTTATACAGTTCTTAATCTAAAGCTGGTAATTCAGATTCTCGTTCAGTCACTGACGAAAGACAGTGTATACTGTCTGAAGCGTCTGGCCGTTTCGAAATCTTATCGAGTTAGTAGATCTTATTACTTGGATGTCTAGCTTTCGACGCACTTTTAAAATGACTTAGGAAAGTAAGTAAGGAAAAGCATAGAAATTTACTGGAAATATCAGTAGCAATGAAGTGCCTACAATACTATGTAGCGTTTTGCGTACGTTCAAATTTCAGTCTATTAGGCCAGTTCGATTGAAGTAAAAAAAGTTCAAAAATAAAGATAGAAAAGGCTGGGTTAAAAAATTGTTATGGCACTGCTTTCTCCAATTGCATTACCCGCAGGTACTAGATAACGAAGAAATGATGGGCGTATCGTAGTGCGTGTGATCATTTAACAAATTTTATTTGATAGCAATAAAAGAGGCTGTAAAGAAACATTCATAAAACAAATTGGTACAATATAAAGTTTTAAAAGGTCTCTAAATCATGGGGTGGATTAGAGTGCACCCACCGCAACAGTATCATTGGTATTCTTCTATGATATCAATCAGGCAAGTAAATTGAAGTGAAGTGAAGACTAGAGAGAAAACTCGTCCCTGGAGGCGTCGTTAGTGTTTTACTGCGGTGGTATTAGCGGCTAGTTAGTTACGTGCGCCGCCTGACAACGTTATGAGTCGGCGTGCGTAAACTGTTGACCCGCCTATGAGCGTTGCGCTGGGTGTGAATTATTAGGCAATTACAAGACGTGAATGTAAGTTCATCTGTGACGGTAGTCAACATTATGTTACAATTTCAAGACTTTATATCCGTGTACAAAATAAAGCGATTATTTACCAACAAGCTTTCCTCTGATCCTTCTCAAGTTGAAATAAGCCAAAACCTAAGTCATACATCCGGAACGGAAGTGTGACGTCAGCAAAGGGTGAAAGGTGCTTGGCAACCGGTATCGGCCCCCGTCTCGGTTGAGGGAAGGTTGGTGGGCACTGAAGTAAATGTAAAGAGGCCATTTACATCGGATCCCAGCATTTCAACTTGAAAAGGATCAAAGGACTGATTTTATTTTGTGCACGGATATAAAGTCTTAAAATTGTAACATAATTACAAGACGAATCTCTTTCTGAGGATAAAATACAAAATGTATGTGCTGCATCGTCGAAGGACACGGTGATACACACCATTTACCCGGACGGGAGACCTGGCGCATAAGGGGCGGTATAACCCCGTCGTGTGTATGCACGTCGACCGATGATGATGATGATGGAAGGACGTGAACTCTGGGACGAAAAGAACTTTTGAACCTTTCGATTGCAATGCAATAATTAAATCGCCTATGATGGTACACATTAGGTTTGTACTGAACAATACAAGTTGCAAATCCGGACAGATTTATTTGAGCTACTCACACCCGGAAGGACTCGTACTCTTCTACTCATATAAGTGTGATGGTTTCTGGTACGTGCTCGATATGTGGTTCTCCTATAATCTCCATTTAAAATCAGATTTTAGAAGGAAGTACCCAACCGAAAACTAGGTACTAATTGTTACCTTAGTGAAGTAAAGAAGGTCGTGTATAATACCTTTTATGTCATACCGGGCCGCGAAAACGTTAGATATAGGTGTTTCAGACCGTGTGATAACTTTCTGTATCACACAGGCTTCGAAGTTGTATCTCACGGGCTTCCTTCGAGTAAATCGAACTATTTCGGGCGGGCGGAGTATGGCACGGTTGGCAATTCGAATACCAGATTCGGACGTTAGAATTGCTGTTGTTACAATTTTTTGTTTGAGGACACAACATTTTCTCAACTTCTGGTGCATTTCATATCGAAACATATGTTTTCTCAGGTGAGTATGACATAAATAAAGTACAACACGGTGTATTCCACATCAGCCTCGGTCCCAGCCCTCCCGCGGGTCAGATCACCCCCCCGGCCTTAATTCGGCCATCGGGCGATCCGACCTGCGGTCGGGCTTGTACCTCGGTTGATACGGAATACACCGTGTTGTATTCTATATTGATATGAGAGCATAACGTCATCTGGGCATTCATGTCAGAAGATTCAAACCCAGCACGTTTTAGTCATCAGAAGTTTCCCATTACGTGATACCGATGCCATTGGTGTGATTGATAAGTGCAAAAAGTTACCGCTCTGCTCAATAGGGACATTTCTAACCTCTATATAGTGCTAACGTTTCGCTACTGAGTTGTCAATGGTGATGGGCTATGGGATGAAGGGTGCTACATACTCTACACAAGTATTGCCGAGGAAAATTGCTTCTGTCCCATTTGACCCGGATCCTTGCATCTGTTATGTCCAGGGTGTGTGGTGATTACGAGTTAGATATCTATCAAGATATTCCCTACACAGAATGTTACCGTAACGGCCAACTGGTTTAAGTTATAAACAAATAGTGTGCTCTCGGGAATAGTTTCATAAGGTTAGTAAGTCACAAGACTCTTTGTAGATTCTATGTAGATGTTTTATTCCATCGTCAGAGAAATTCAAAATGGTTCACATTGTACTGCAGCATAGGTGTCGCTGCTTATAGATGCGGTCCCAAACGTTAAGTATTTACATATATACATGCATATATACATAGATGGTTAATGTAGAGTTTACAATGCGGTTCCAAACATAAAATAGTGTTATATACATAAATGTCGATAAGTAACAATGATAACAGTACAACAATTATCAGCATCTTCTTGTTTTTCTTACGAATGCGGCCCCAAACGTGACTTGAATAGTGTATAATATTTGGTATTTCAGATTTAGTAGAAACGCGGCAATTAACATTTACAACTTATCTTACATGTAAAA
The DNA here is from genome assembly GCA_019207045.1 of Branchiostoma floridae x Branchiostoma belcheri. Taxonomy (NCBI): domain Eukaryota; kingdom Metazoa; phylum Chordata; class Leptocardii; order Amphioxiformes; family Branchiostomatidae; genus Branchiostoma; species Branchiostoma floridae x Branchiostoma belcheri. The sequence goes on along the minus strand of CM033028.1, from coordinate 21,152,157 downwards.
TTAATAGAGATTTGTCCGGTCTACCACCTTTTGTAGTAGAAGCTTTACAACAAGTATATTATCAGCTTTTTTTTCAAAATCAGGTTCGTAGGGCCTGATGTCACCATCATAAAGATGAAGAGCGACCCATAGCGATATCTGTAGCAGCATCTCTTCTCCCTAAGTCAGAAACATCAAGCTTAGGCAAGCTTGACTTCAATGGCTCAATAGGCGAGCCAGGGATTACGAGGCTGCTCGGGAAATTCCCTACCCAATTTTGACCGGAATGGTTCGATCCGCTCACACCGCACCATCGCACATGTGGCGGGTCCTTTTACGTGCCTGGGGTAGGGCTCTCCCCAAACACGGGACCTCATTTAACGTCCTATCCGAAGGACGGCCATAGCTGAAGCTAGGTACTCATTTTAACCTGAGTAAAGTTAGCCTCATGAGTATATATGGCTTTTGAGTCATATAAACTTTTACTGGTGATAGCTTAGCCAACAGTTAGTGCCTGTCCCCAGAAACGTACCCTGTATTTGTTCGTTTTCAATTCATGCTGTTGAAGGGTCATGTATAGCACTTACCGTATACTCAGCCTGTCAAATTACACGGTATGCGTTCAGGGCACTCAACCCGTCTACCCCATAAGGACAGGGACGTTCAGAGAGTGATGAAACTTATATGAGTGCATGCATTATTTATTCTGGCCTTGCCTTCCAATCGATGCACATGTGAAAGCCATGAGGGCTCTTCTCAGTACTTCTCAGCGCTGACAGTAATTGTGCCTTGTCCAATCGCAACAGACCATCTTTAAGGTTGTGTCAGTCGTCAAATGATCCACGCGAAGGCAGGTGGGCTTTGAAAATTCATTGTGCTGTGCTTCAAAAAGGCATGAAGTCTTAATTGAAAGACGAAATCTTGCAGCAGTAGCAAGCAGCTGCCCAACGTGCTGGAATTCATGTTGCTGTGTTCATGGCATTTTCGGTACGTTTTACTAATTTTTACCTCACTAGTGGCCATTTTTATTTTTGTAATAGTTGTAGTGCCTAGTTTCTTTGATCTTTTTATAACAGAAAGCATTTTTACAAGGAAGGGATTGCTAGCATGAAGTCTTGATTGAAAGACAAAATGTTGCAGCAGCAGAAAGCAGATGTCCAACGTGCTGGAATTCATGTTGATGTGTCCATGGCATTTTAGGTACGCTTTACTAGTTTCTACCGGACTATTAGCGATTTTTATCCTTGTAAGCTTTGTAGTGCCTAGTGGCACATAGGTCAGCAAGTTTGCTTGCTCTTTCTGTAAGAGAATGCATTTTACAAGGAAGGGATTGCTAGCATAAAGTCTTCTTGGAGTAGTAGCAAGCAGCTGTCCAATGTGCTGGAATTCATGTTGCTGTGTCCATGGCATTTTAGGTACGTTTTACTAATTCATACCACACTATCATCCATTTTTGTTGTTGTAAGCTTTTTAGTGCCTAGTAGAACATTGCTCAGTACGTTTCCTTGCTCTTTCTGTAACAGATGTGTTTTACAAGGAAGGCATTGCTAGCATATATTTATTGAAAGGCTAAATCTTGTAGCAGCAGAAAGCAGTGGCTAAATTTCAGGCTGTTGTGTCCATGCTATATTATAGGTACGTTTTACTAATTCCTACGGCATTAAAAGCCATTTTTATTGCTGTACGCTTTGTAGTTCCTAATGGCACATAGTTTAGCAAGGTTCCTTGCTCTTTCGGTAACAGAGTGCATTTTTACAAGGAAGGGATTGCTAGCATGAAGTCTTTACTGAAAGACAAACTCTTGAAGCAGTAGCAAGCATCTTTCCAACGTGTTGAAATTTATGCTGTTGTGTCCATGTCATTTAAGGTACGTTTTACTAATTTCTACCGCACTATTAGCGATTTTGTATTTTTGTAATCGTTGTAGTGCCTAGTTTCCTTGCCTTTTCTGTAACAGAATGCATTTTTACAAGGAAGGGATTGCTAGCATGAAGTCTTTATCGAAAGATAAACCCTTGGAGCAGTAGCAAGCAGCTGTCCAACGTGCTGGAATTCATACTGTTGTGTCCATGGTATTTCAGGTACCAGTGCTCCGTTTTACAACTAATCTTAACGCACTAGTGATCATTTCAAATGTTGTAAGCTTTGTAGTGCCTAGTGGCACATATTTCAGCAAGTTTGCAAGCGTTTGCTGTTTCTATAGCATGGACTCCCATTTTACCCCCCTTCCGAACGGCGGGTGCAGCCCCCACTGAGACGTACTAATTCCGGTGTTTCCCAGTTATGAACTAATTGCAACCAGGAGCTCGTCTACCTCAACTATGAGAGCCGCTATCAGTTGAGCCACAGGGACACCCTCTACTAGTGTTAGCCATCGCATCGGTCAAGATGATTGTGTTCCTTTCAAGAAAGCACTCAATTAATCACTGTTTGGCCCATTTTCTCGCCTATTGTGCGTCTTAATTGTGCTAAGGCGTAATCCTATCTACATGTCAATTGTGTTGGTGGTATATTTCATTAGAAACAGTAATTGCCTGTGCGGACCGCTTCTCTTACATTCTTATCTCTTGGTCATTACTTTTCCTTTGTTATCTGACAAAAGGGTGGTCATTTATTTTTAATAAGACTTACTTCTGTGTCTCCTGTTGCAACGTTATTGATCGAGATTCTATCTAGGGGTTCATAAATCACTACAGATAGCATTGTCTGGGCTCGCTTGGCACGATTGAAAGGAGAAGAAAAATTTGAAACTCTAGCGAAAAAAGAATGCCGACGCTACCCATTTTGTGTCAGCCAGTACATAAAATTTTCAATATGAAATCTAAGAAATCTTAGTGATGAAAATTCAAAACAGAATCTTGCATACTTTCTTGCAGGCTTCTTGTATTTCACATGCACACTGTGTTTAAGGCTTTGAACAGTTGAATGTGTAGTAAACAGTGTGTCTTTTTGTTCAGTTAATTGACATACTTGTGTTTGTACATATCTATAATATGATGTTGAAAATGCCTGTATCCTGATGCATCTCAGTTTTGCAATGTTAGGCTGTATTTGTTGGACCACTTTGGCCGAAATCCAAAATAATGAAAATCCCAACCTATTTTTTCCTTCGATGTTTCTTATATTACAGTAACCGAAGTCAAAACATATTTTTGGAAGACCTAAGCACATTTTGGATGTAGAGAGTATTTCTAGATCAAACCGTGGCCTCCTCTGTATCTGTGACCGGTAGTGAAGTCCCTACAGTAGACTACCTATCCATCTTATCTGTCCGAAAGGATCGGGTAGCTAGCGAGTTTTGTTCGGGGACGCAAGTCAGTCAGCCCGCCGATCTCACATCAGAGCTCTGGGGAAGGGCAGGTGGACCTCATCGGGCTTAAACTCCCCGGGGCGCTAATAGGAGATCGGCGGGTCTGACTGTCTAGGGCCACCGAATAAACTATCCTAGCTGCCCGATCGAGGGTAGTCCGTCCTAACTCAGGCTGTCAGGATGTGGTATGTACTTTGTGGTTGGAACTTGATTCACTCCATGACCAGATTGCTGTCACCCTGAAGATGAATGTATACTATTATGTGTATGCACCATACATAACTGTTCCGCCGAACGCTTTAAGGGTTCTCTGTTATCTTGAAATGGCTATGTCGGAGACCTCGACAAGGCAAAAAGATTGGATGCGTGGGGAGAATGCTAATAGAGGATTACATATATAACTGTATTGCACAACAATCGTACAAGATCATGATTACCAAAGCTGATATGTCAGAGATAGTTTTCGTGTCTACTACCTTCAAGATCTGTGGGGACGATCACAAAGAAAGTCCAAGTCTAAGATTTTCTCCGTCTCGCTTGATTTATACATTTCTATTAAACATGCTTTCGAGGATTTTACTGTGATACTCAGCATTTTGTACCATCCTATATACAGCTACACGGGGTAAGGCTATGGGCTTGTCAGTCGAGAACATCGTCTCTTTCACTATTCACTGCATTGGAAGCAGCAGCAGCAGCATCGAGGGCTGCTTGCCCGGACCAAATCCACCCTCTCCTTCCAGACATCTCTGTCCCCCATAAAGTTCTTTAAACCCTCGACCCGCAACCCCACATCACGAGAAACCTGGTCTATGTATGTTAGTCGAGATCGCCCAGCATGTGCATACTCGTGTGTTGGCTTCCACAGCATGAGTTCACTTGCAAAAGTTAATTCGCGGTAGCACCATGCACTGTAGTCTCTCACTGCTATGGAAAAATGTTCGCGGTGGTTTTAAGTTCGCGGTGAAGTGTCCACCGTAAAAACCGCGAACTCAAAATTACCCCGAACATTTCTGCATTTACAGGACCATCTGGATATAATGGTGGCACAGCATGTAGATCCCACTACGACTAGGGTCATCCAAGACTAAATACCCTTGCATGAAGCAAATCTCAACATCGATACGCATTGGTATTTTGTGAACGTACTGGAACCCAATCGGCCGCACTCCATCTACATGTCCATTTGTTACATGCAACAGTTAAAACCAAACAGGGCGCTGACTGGTCTTTATCTTCTGCAGCTGTCACAGATTGTAAAGAGATGTTCTGCTTCGCATCAGTGTAACTGAATCGACCTTCGCCATACATTTACGTATGAGATGTCTTTATTGCATGGACTTAGCAATTGCTTCGAATTCGAATTGCTTCGGTATACTAGATATCAGCAAAATCATACATATTCGTAATTAGGTAGGAATATCATATGATATTTTTCACAATTTCTGGGGCAGCATTGGCTGAAAACTTTTTATTTGTTGAATATTGTTGTTGATTACTTTTCTGTCTATGTCAAGATCAATTTGTATTGACTTTGTCAACAAGGCTTGTAATAGCCACAGGCTTGCTTGGCAGCCCTGGTTGTACATATTGAGCAGCCAAACCAATAGATAACATACACCATTGTTTACAGTGTTCGATTTTACTTAAAAACATTACAAAGTTGCATTAGATGACAGGACGCTGGTAAAGCATAGAGATAAAAACCTGGACTGGACTAATATATTCTAATCTCGACGTTACTAATATTCTTTTAGTAGCCTGCAACCTTTGAGATTCAAAGGTGACGCTTTCTATATCTTCGTAGTGCTCCAGTGTCTTTGCCTTGTGAAGGTAATGCTGATATCCACAAAGGTATAGCCGTGAGTAATACCTATTACATTACGGTCTGGGACACACACCTCTGGACCGAGAGGTCGGGTTCGAATCCGGCTGCGTGTCACTGGTCTTGTGCCCTTTGGAAAGGCATTTTACACGACTTTCCTCACTTTACTCAGGTGAAAATGAGTACCTAGCATCGACTAGGGCCGTCCCTCGGATAGGACGTTAAATAGAGGTCCCATGTATGGGGAGAGCCACACCCCCATGCACGTTAAAGAACCCCCACACGTGCGATGGTGCGATGGTGCAAATTCTTCTGTCTGGAGTTGGTGATTCACTTCAAATCGTCCGGATGGAGGCCTGGCGAACCTCTGTCTCGTATCAGCCACATGGTGATTTACATCATTCGCCCGGACGGGAGACCTGGCGCATCCCCGTCTTGTCATTAGCCAGCAAAAGAATATGTCACCCCGTAAGAGGCGGTATAACCCCGTCTTGTGTAAGCACGTCGACCGATGATGATGATGATGATCATTGCGCCGACGCCTTAGTGCGCAAAACACTCTACTAATTCATATACATGTGATTAAAAGGCAAATTCTGAGTACAATATAACATAAGAAAGCTTTGGCACTGACTGTAGTATACAATCGATGCTACAGATGTGCCCTGTCAGTCCGATGATGAAAATAACGTTCGTTCACATTTCATCAGATTATCACTTGGCCAATGTTGAGTTGACTATATAGATCTCATCCTCTAGGAACCCCAAATCTTAGCAAAGGTTTGGCGAAAAGAAAGTTAACATCATAATGGAATCTAAGTGGCCAGGAAGGTTTAACAAATGACTGAACACACTGAGTATGGTATACCGAAAAATGTATTCTTTATTTTTGTTCTAGCTTTTCTATATTCTTCTTTGACTTTGGAAATGACATTGGCATTCTATGACATTAGCACACGTTTTCCTATATTTAACAATTTATGTCATATACAGTAAAAGCCGCTTAATTGCACACCCCATTTGCCAATGCATTGCGTGCAATTATCCGAATGGTGCAACAAAGCGACGTTATTAAGCTGGACTGCACCACAGCGGGATTTGAGGATTTCGTACAATTAACAGAAGTGTGCGATTATCCGTTGTGCAGCTAATTAGCTTCCACTGTATTTGCTTAGTTTGTAGCTGCCTCGAATTCGAACGATTTACATTAGCGGCCAAAACTATATTGGCGCAGATGTCATTCATATCATCAAATCAACATGGCCTTGCACCAGCTGATGTCGATATGTCATATTAGTTTCGTATATGAAGTCTTTGTTTTGGCTGAAATGGTCTATAAATGGTGATAAACGTAAATCATAAACCCATGTCTGTCATATACGCCCGTAAAAGATGATGGGGATGGATGTGATAAAACTATCCAAAGACGTATTGCACGATTTTACGCCCTACAGTCTACACCGTGATTACCTTTGATCACCAATTTACGTGGTGGAAGACCCCACAGAGACGATAATAAAACGCGTACGTCTACTTTACAATGTGATGCCGTTACAGTGTTAGAAGGATCACATGGATTGTTTTTACTTAGGCCGCCTTTCGACTAGACGGCGATCGCACTGCGCTCTCACTGCGACCTACATGGGATAGTGTAACCTTTACTTTCATCATATCATATACAAAATGTAAAAGTGTGACTGAGAAGACAACAAAACAAAACACGCAAAGCGTAAAAAGATTCGTTTCTTTTTTTATACAATTCGTTGAGCGATCTGTCAGATTTTAGGTCGCAGAGAGAGCGCCGTCCTAGTGGAAAGGGTATTACCTTTGGGCCGATAGAGACAATGTGGAACTGTACTCAACTTGGAATCAAGTATTTTAACAGTTCCAGAAACAAAGAATAAGATATTATAAAGTAAAATAACCAAAAAGATAGTCTAATTAGGTACTGTTTTAGGCCGTAGGGGCAGTGGTTTGTTATCCATTGTCTCGGCAAGGGCAAAGTATTTGGAAAGCGGAGCCCATCCAATTCCTTTAACTGCCTTGCATATACCAACCGAAGTCAGATGCCCATTTTAACACCTGGGTGTAAGGAAGAAATTGAGTTTCCAAGGGTTCAATGTACTAGTATGTAGCATGACGGGATTCTAAGTCTAGGGCTAATACCCCGTACTCAGGTCCCGCAGTTACCCAAAACGACACCCATCATGGCATTGCACGTAGATAAAGATCAGTCATCGATGTCATAACATATACCAAACATCAGTTACTCAAGCAACTGGATATGATTTTGGAAACAGTCAGACGTTTCAGATAGCATCCACTATCTTTTATCGTTGACACTGAAGATGTTCACTATCTTTCGTAAGTGGCACTTGAGTGTCATTGACGATATATAGTGGATGCTATCTGAAACGTCTAACCGTTTCCAAAATCATATCCAGTTGCTTGAGTAACTTCTTTTTTGGCAATCATGGCATTGTTTCGCGGTTAAGGATAGGCAAACTATAGCTGTAAAACTGTCTAACTACCACTTAAAGTGATCTTTTACTATTTTTTCTATTTGCTTTTGGACAGACGAGGACAATGTGGCACTGCACTCAAGTTTTGTAACTTATATTAACAGTGCCACATACACGGTACAAACAGAAGGTAAAGGTAGTCTTTTACCTCCCCGACCGAAGCCAGGTACCCATTTTTACACCTGGGTGAAGTGAGGATGGTCGTGTGAAGTGCCTTTCCCAAGGGCACAACGTCGGGGGCACGGTTGGGATCGAGACCCAGGAACTATAGATTCTGAGTCGAACGCTCTACCAGTTACACCACGCCTGACGCCACTTTTACCAGTTTGTGACCATATGTATTTTTCCACTGTGTTCTGTACAGGCGACTTGAAACTGCAGCAACGATTCCTTCTGCTGACCCGTAGCCTGCTTTTCCTGTGATGGATCTGCAGGAAAACACCACTGCAAACATGACTCTAGCGGCGGATGAGCCCCGGCCCGAGTCCGTCATTGTGCCAGCCATCTTTGCTTTCATCTTCTGCCTTGGAGTCTTCGGAAATGCTCTGGTAGGTCATCTCTTTTCCCTATCAGCTCAATATTGTGGACTGCTTCTTGATGAGTTACACTCATGGAATAACAGCTCCCTGTCCGCAAGAAATTGTGTACATATTGCTCAATGAATGCAGTGGAAAATGAAACACATTTTATCAGTCAGTATACCCACTATGAAACCGAAAGAAACACATTATTTTAAACAGTTGTCACTATTTCACCAAGCTTTTACCACCTAAGTGATCAACAAAAGACTATATTTCTACTAAAAGCACAAAATCCCACCATCACACAGAACGTGGGACAGTTCATTAACCACTGCCTTCAAAGAAGAAGTCAAACCGGACAATAGCTTCCATAGTATCACGTAGTTGATTAGACACTAGTTTTATGTATTACTCTATTTACTTCTCTTAGTTCTTGAGACTGTATATGCAATTAGCCCTCGGGCATGATTGTGCAAATAAATAAACAAAATTGCTAGTTTGAAGTCAACGCGCTGATGTTATGCTAAACATACTTGAATTATTAGAATTTGCTTCGACAGTGGAGTAAAAGCCGCTTAATTGCACACCCCATTGGCCAGTGCATTTCGCGCAATTATCCGAATGATGCAACAAAGCGAAATTATTAAGCTGGGCCGCACCACCACGGGATTTGAGGATTTCGTACAGTTATCAGAAGTGTGCGATTATCCGGCGTGCAATTAAATGGGTTCCACAGTATAAGTATTCATATTTTGCTTTGTTTATTGACAACTGACTCTTAGGCTGCAAAATATTTGGATGTTATGAGAAGTTGTTGTTGTTGTCATTTACCAATATACAGGTCATTGCCGTCCTTCTCCGTACCGGGAAAGAAATGCAAAACACCACCAATGTCTTCATCCTCAACCTCAGCATCGCCGACCTCTTCTTCATCATCTTCTGTGTCCCCTTCCAAGCCACGGTGTACTCTCTGCCGGAGTGGGTGTTCGGCCTCTTCATGTGCAAGTTTGTCCACTTCTGCCAATGCACGACCATGCTGGCCTCCATCTTCAACCTCGTAGCCATGGCGATAGATCGCTACCTTGCCGTTGTCCACCCGGTCACCTCGATGGACATCCGCAAGCCGCAATCAGCCTGGTTGGCTGAGCTGGTGGTGTGGGTATTGGCCATGGGAACGGCTTCGCCGTACCTTGTGTACTACGATATCGTCAACCACGGCACCAAGAGCGAGCAGGAGTTCTGCATCGAAGTCTGGGAGGAGATCGAGAACCAACGCCCCGTCTACATCGCTTTCCAGTTCACGTTTGGATACGTCCTGCCACTGATGATCATCACCATCTGCTACTGTCTGGTCATCAAGCGTCTCAACGCCACGTCCAAGAGAAGCCAGGCCAACCGAGCCAAGAAGAGAATCACGAAGATGCTGATCGTGGTGGTCGTTGTCTTCGGAATCTGCTGGCTGCCTCACCACATCATGCATCTGTGGGTCAACTTCGGAGAGTTTCCCTACACCATGACAACCTACGTCCTCAAGCTGTTTTCGCACTGTATGGCTTACGCTAACTCCTGTCTCAACCCCATCATCTATGCCTTTCTATCCACGGAATTCAGAAAGGCTGTGGGCGAGTTGGCGTGCCATAAGCGCGGGTAGGGTCGAGCGTGTTCGGCACTTCGTGACTGACACGTACAAGCGGATGACAACCACTATTAGGCGGTTCCCTCAGGCTTGCTGGGACACAATGATTCTGATGGCACGGCGTGTGAAGGCTAGGAGCACCCAAACAAAGTTATCGAAATCTTCTCTAAACAGCAGGAAAAACATATAAACAATGCTGCACCAACAGTTACAAGTACTATACTTATCGATATAGACATAACATTGCTCTTTCACGAATATATCAACAGCGCTGGAATAATACCAGAGCCTAACAGTAACAAGCGAACGCCAAGTCTAAACAATAAGATATATAAAAAAGCAGAAGATACCTGATATATCCTATTTAACTTTTCATCCACATTGTATTCTGATCCATCTCAAGCCATGCTTATCAAAAATATGTGTAAATACTCACAGATTATAATGCTATTGAAGGTTAGAAAAGTCAATAAAGCATATCTAATTCTCTACATATATTGATCCAGAAAGAGTCAACGTGGCTGCCATTATTTGACGAATCGGAGAGGTAGTTTTGCATGCTTTGCAGCAGCGCGAAAATTGTAAATAAACTAATAGATAAATAAAATAAATAATTGATCGACATATCGATTGTAATGCAGAGCTACACGTGGAGCAGGCCTCCTGTGTTAGAGTGAAGATGATCCGTTGATAGGGATAAATATAAATACAGCACTTTCTAAATATTGTAGGATACTATTATGTTGTACTGAATATAGATTCCACATATAAGACGTTTCTTCACAGCTGGATTATACTAGCGTTCTACAATGGTAGAATAACATGTGTCAAAGAGGCGCACTTGATACAAAGTCGATAAAAAAAGAGGTAAAGGTATATAGATTATGTCAGGATAAAAGTCCCGAGTTTATCGCTATTGCATCCTCCTACGCACGGTCCCCAACGGTGCTAGCTAACCGCCTTTGTGGGGACCTGCTATTTGAAGGGCCACCAGCGGTTACTGTGAGCGTCGCCACAAACCAGCTGTCAGCCAATCAGAGAATAGGATTTTCTTAGCCTTTCAGTTTTCAAAGTGATCTCGCTAAGGCCTGGATGGGCGTTGATTGGCTGGTTCCCATATAAGGGTAAGCTCATGATAATGATGATGATGAAGTTCATTAATATTTATAAGCAATGCGGTCAGTAACCGGGGTGGCCCTTTAGATAGCAGGGTCCCCACATAGGCGCCGTTGGGGACCGTGCGTAGGAGGCTCCGTTATTATCACAATGATTCTGGCTAAAAGGGCCAGTTTATTTGCTGAGTAAAAACCGATGGAACTATGGAATTTAAACGATATCAATCATTGAATACGGACGGTTAGCACAGACATAGTTTTGTTGGGATTGATAAAAAGTTCGTCGGACATTGAAACTGAAATATTCAGTTCGATGCGCAGGACTCGATCATGGGCGGAATGACACTGGTACGTCTTAGAAAATACGAAACATCTTAAAGACAATTACATGTAGATTATAATACTTCATAGATACTTATATAAATACATAATTAAGATGATTGTCAGTGTAGTGGATGCGAGTTAAGTTTTCTTTCATTTATTTTCTGTATCGGAAAATCCAAACATTATGAAAAGGAAGATATATACCTTATGTAGTAGATGTTCAAATATGTAGTTTTTGTGTTTGTGAATGGGTAAGGCTATACAATTGTTTCAATGTGTTGTAGATATTCCTTATGAATTTATGTGTAGAATGTTCGCCTTGTAATTAGCATTAAGTATTATACCTCTTTGCACCATAAGTAACAATACTACGAATCACATCAAAACAGATATAATGTATAGTTGCAATTAAACGGAAATTAAAGCTAGCACAGAGCCCAACTGTTGCCAGTCTAACACTTCTTCTAAGATATAGTCATTTTTGCCTCCGTGTACGTGTATGAAACTTTGTTTTCGTTGTGTCTAGATGTAATGTAATTGTATGAACGTAGGGATTTGAATGCACTGGCAATAGGGTGGCAGGGAGTGAGTGGCAAGATGGTATCACCGCAGATGCTGAAGTGTCAGGAAGTAGAGCTCAAAGGTGGTAGAACTAGTAATAAGTCAGACATCTCAGACAGTCCAGGTCATGGGTCTATGGGAGGGACTACTTCTTAGCGGGTATTTCTTTATTTTCCCTGTTACATATTTTCAGTGTGCTAGTCACGTTCCTAGCATTATGACAGGAAGTGATCAAAAACACATTTCCAAAAATTTCCAAATATTCAAATCTAAACCTTTCATAACCAATGAACAACAATTAAACAAGACATGTACGGGAAACTCTAAATACGTCATTGAGAAATCTTTGCTTCTGCCTGGACTTTTGCATGACCTATTGCCAAGGCGCCTGCATATAACGCTAGTTCACCTTTATCCGTTGTTTATTTCTTAACATGGTATTTTAGGGATGTCAAGTTGCCAGACTGTGGCTTCAAATTGTAATATTTTCAAATCATGCAGTTTGAAACCGTCCTTCGTCGACCTGATTCCTAAATACCCCGTCTTAAAAACCAACGGATATAGGTTACCCCGCGGATAAAGGTGAACTCGCGTACGCTAGTTCACCTTTATCCGTTGGGTAACCTATATCCGTTGCTTTAGAAACAGAGTATTTAGGCACATCAAGTCGATAGGTGATAGTTTTAAACTACAATATCCTAAAAATATTGCAATTTGAAATTAACGTCCATCAAAGTGATATCCCCAAATGCCCTGTTTTTAAAAGCAACGGATATAGGTTACCCCGCGGATAAAGGTGAACTCGCGTTACGTAGCGTTTTGCCCGGTGTTTTCCTCTACAATTGAATGCCAATATCGAAAGGTCGATAATGTGAGCCCCTTGAGAGGCTTAACTTCGCGGAACCCGGGATGCTGTAAAATGGTTGGTTAATAATGGGAGAGGTATGGTTGGTTGCTACGGCACCTGAGACGGCGGTTTATCACTTAAAAACGGCTTGGCTTCCGTATAAGACTTTGCAGATATTGCAAAGGGCTCCGGCGGAATGGGTGAGATATACAGGAAGCCAAAATGTTTTCAATTACCGGCGAGGTCCTGAGGGAGTTGGTCGAGATATGAATAAATGATGAAGCCTAACTGCGGGACCTGTGCAGCTGTCTGTTGTAGACGTGCTAATCACGAGAAGCGTTCCGAATTGCAAACGCTTTTCATCAACGAGGACATCCTAAGGTGGTATCTCAATGCGCTTGGGGCACCGGCGCGGCACTGCGGGGTCGAAAGATTGCTCAACGGATTTCAAAGATAAAGAACGAATTTTCTTACGTTTTTGTATTTTGTTGTCTTTTAAGTCATACTTTTACGTATCACGCAATATCAAAATCATAAAAAATCTGCGAACATAACAAAACGGTGTAGCAGTGAACGTAACCCGCACTGCCGCATCGGTGCCCAAAGTGCAGTGAGACTTATACCCTCCTTAGTCTGGTATCACATTGAGCAGCAAAAAGCCTCCATTCAGGGCGGTTTTGGGCAATAAATTCCGCTTCCTTCAGGTCCATCCACAATTGGACACAGTCCCTCTGTAGCATGTGCCTCCAAGTTAATTTTTTTGTCTTCGCCGGTTTCTTGTTACTTTGTCGGGTTGCCAGTGCAGTTTTAGCGTGTCTATCCACATTCATTCTAAGCACTAATGTCTTGTGTATTGTAACCTTCGTTATGCCCTTATATGAGATAAGTGTCAATCATTTGGAAGAATTTGTCACCATTGACACCGGAAGCATCGGAAAACGGTGTGTGTATGAATGACTGTAGACGATTCTGCCGATGTGTAATTATCAACGTGGCAGGTCCATTTCACGCTGCTGTTGGTTCTGGTTACTGGAAGAGACATTGAGAAGGGGATTCGCCAGCCAATCCGCCATGCAAATATAGTTCAGGGTCTAAATCTTCAAGATTTTTTTCCTGGTGAAATGGGTAGAAATCCTGGCAGTTTTGAGGTGGGTGTGACAGGGGAGGGTTTCTACTTTCTGATTAGGGCCAAAAAGGCGGGGTTTTGTGGTTGTCAAGGGGTATAAAGTTGAGACTTTTTAGTCCTAGCACATATACAAGGCCTCTTCACTGGGCTGTGGTGCGGTTTTGCGGTCAAGGGTCATTTTTTTTCAGTTTTACGGAAGTCCGTGCCGTAAGATTTATGGCGAAATGTTTTTTTTTAATATCTGAGATGACGACCTTTCATATAAGGGTATGTTGTGTTCCAGTAACGTCAGAAAGTTGAGTTATTAACAGGTGTTTTCTCCTGGTAAACATAGGTCAAATTCATTTTAAAAAATAGACCCCCTTGCAGCTTCTTAGGGTACTGCAGTGGACCGCCATGATATTTGGTAGGTGGTAAGCTGTAGGTAAACAAGCTTTAAGGTCAAATTTGAAAATTGCCTCCTGACAGCTTCCTAGGTTACTGCAGAAGACCTTTGTGTTTGTTCGTTTGTTTATCACCAGCATAACTCGATGGATCGTCATGATAATTGATAGGTAGATATGGGTCGGGAAGATGAAGGTCAACTTTGACGATGGACGTTCTAGTGGCCAGTTTGTGTATATATATCTTAATATAAATGTTTATTTCTAAATTTAGTTGCCACAAACAGCCCGACGGAGGCCAGGTGTGGAAATGTAACGCTGGTATAACTAACACTCATCCATAAAGGGCAGGTCTCTGACCATCATGCAGCTTTCTGTTTCCCCGTAAAGTAACCTTAAACTTTCCTACCTGTGGGACTGTCTTTAGTAATTACGGAGGTGCTCACCTGGGCAATGCGGCGTAGTGCTGACTTAATGAGGCATCTTACCTTCACCCAGCTGAGGCCACTTCCCTGCAGTTAACAGTTCCATCACGTCTGTCTGCAAGCCGTGCGGTTTCCGTAAGTGACATCCGTATCACCGCTCACCTCACGGGGTCCTAGGAAACGTCAATCACTCATAGAAGATAATTTCCGGCGATGGCGTGTGTCTAATCAGAAAATGTCAGCTCACGACGGTCTCTAATGCTCAATCTAACACCTAACTGTAAATAGGGACCCAAAGTTCTTAGTTTAGAATACGAATTGCGGAGGTACAAGGCGTAGCATTAAGATGGATGCGGCGTAAGAAGAATCAATAAGACATAACCTTGAGCAGCTATAAGTGGTACACCACCTTTGATCCTCGTAACTTTGAGCAGGGATATCTGTAAAAGACAGCCTCTAAACTTTCACGCCTGAGCGATTGGGTATCTGCATTTCGCACAAGTAGTGGTGCATTTTGGATTGTTGGAAAGTTTCTTATCTATCATTGCACGGAAACTCAAATTTCCGGGAATTTCTTGGCCCTGGCAGACCTTTGAAATTTGACATGTCCGTGCCGTGTACATGAATTTCCCCATCCGATGTGTCTGGTCATTGAAATTTTTGGACATAAGCCGGATATGTCAAGTTTCATGGGTGTTCCAAGGTTCGGAAGTTCCTGGAAATTTACGCTTTTGTGCAGTGTATTTTTGTTGTCCGTTAGTTTGGTGTTTTTCAAAAGTGAATGCCTGTAGTGGCAGTGTAGTACTCTTTTTGGATTTAAGTTGAACTGTATATTGCTAACACAAGAAATAGACTTACTCAAATTTTCGACTGACTCGTCTTTTATTGGGAATACAAAATTGCTTTACAACCATTCCTGAACAGAGACGGGGGACATCATAGGCTATCTGCAACTTATGATCCACTGCTCACCGAGTCAAATGTTCTATCTGCATAACATGACGTCACAGAAGCAGTAAATTGCTCGTTCTTTGACTAAGACTGGAATAGACCAGTCGATATTTTATGTTCCTTACCGGCACTAGCAGAGGACAAAAAAAACTTGCGTCGGCAGACGTTTTGGAAGTGTCGGTCGGGTAACCTGAAAACAAATTTTTCCTAGTCCAAAGCCTTTGATAAAGTCCATGAAATTTTGAATCCAACCGCCACACACATCTAAAAATAAAGAGAAAGTGAAATCAGTTTGACAGTAAGAGTGATCGCCCAATTAATAGAAATCTTTAGTTCAGCAACATCATAATTGATGCATCTCGAGACATGTATTTTCTATCAACTCTGAAGGAAGATTCTGTAGTCTTCAAGACTCGTCCCACATTGAAGACAACCTTGTCAGCTTACAGGTCAACTCATGATGGATGACAACATTAAATACGGAATCAAGAATCATCACATCCATCATGTTTGTATTAGAAACTGGAGGTTAGGATCTTTAGTGGGTGGACTTGTCTGCTGTCTGTTGTTCTTCATATTGTTCGCTGCCCACGAGAATTAAAACGACAAATAATATCGCCGATTGAACGATGAAGCGGAGAGGAGGTACAGTGTAGCTTGATAATAAAACGTGTCAGGCGACCATTTAACACAAGAAGGTACTGGAAGGACGGCAATTTAACTTCCTGACCTACGTCCAGAACCTGCTGGGGGATGCAGAAGGTGACTTGAGCCCTGACGCAATCGCTGCTCTGGCTGCGGACAGACAGAAGTGGACAAGACTTGTTGTATCTATTTATTAATCTTTCAGGGTAGTCCCTACAGTTTTGATAAAACTGATTTCCAAGGGAGCCCAAATCAATATAATGAACATAAACATAAACAGAACAATAATCGTATAACATAAAACGTGACTAATCTAGTAAAAATAAGGATAGTAACTTAAATGCGATTAGCCCAACATAATAACAACTCAAAGTCATTAATTACAAGACTCATCACAACAATAATCATATGAATAGAACATAACAGTACATAAATAAACGAAATCAAGCTAATTTTCAAACCAGATTCGAGGTCGTTGATCAGAGGGGTCAGAGGTCAGATTTTAAAGCTCTTGGTTTAAGGGAATTGTAGATAGAAACCGCTCTGAAAGCAAACGTTCGTTGGCCTGTTCGAGATGTGTACTTTGGTCTGTGTAACTGTTGAGCCTGTCTGGTGTTATAACTTGTGATCGACTGCTCCGCAGCCGACTGATGATAATGATGAAAAAATCATGAAAATTCATTCATTCCTTCTTTACATATCCTGTTTCGAGGTCTGCAACTATAAAACGCCGCTCCCCTCCCGCAGTTCCAAAGAAGGCTGCCCAAAGAGGGCCCGAAACTGTCGCTTCTTTCTGACCACAAGAACTATCTTGCCAACCAATAATAATTACCATAGCTTATCCAGAACACGAGATTTTGCAACGGGAAAGTAAGAAAGTCAACTTTGTATGTATAGCCAGGTAATTATTACAGGCAGCCGTTCCATGAGATGCTCACCAGCACAACGTTCAAGGACAATGTCGATTCGACAATCCACCGTAGCGCACCTTACAAAACGACTTCCTACAACCCCGTTGACAACAGCAAAAGAGCTATATTACGAAGCCCTTCAAAGTCATCTAAGTGGACACGCATGTGTATATCTACCTAAAACCATGCAAACAGTCATAGAGGCAGAGGCAATTGTGGTAGCTTACTTGGCAACGCCTGTTAGTTTTAGATAGCCGACTGGCTGAATACACCGGAAATAGCAAGCTTTTATCCTACATACGAAGAACTGGCCCAACTGTCATCTTTGATCAGTAGGGCCATTTGTGGTCAAGGATGCACTCTTTAGTACCTGTATTTTGGAGGAAATAACCATGCAGGGAAACATATGTGGGTGCAACAAAAAGGAAATTTGTAGTGGCAGTACATCATGAATTTACTCCATGGAAATGTGTTCGGCCTCCTAATACCATGCTTCCTAGACTATACCTTTTAAGCCACTCGCAAATTGATGGAAGCAAGACTAATAATTATAATTTCTTACTTTTGCCTTTAAACAAATATGACTGTGGCCACGATACCAGCCTCGCTGCCTCGTTTCCACTATGTATTGTTTTGTTACAATCTGAATAAAGTCAAAGTTTGGCACTAGAAGTGCAAATATTCTGAAATCACAATTCACGTACAAACTTCCTCAATTTTTCGTGAGAAGCTGCTATGCGCTATAGCTTCCCTATCCGAACCGCACGTGTCAATTTATAGGTAAAGTATATATTGTAGTTCATAACTCGACCTTGTCTGTGCGGATTTATATTTCTTTCAAAAATATAGGGCCTACCAAAAGCAAAAAAAAGTGTTTCGAGTCACAGTTATGGAAAAAAATCAGGCCCTAGGGACGGTACGAGGGGCGTTCAATAAGTAATAACTCTGACTCATTTCCCATAGCAGGAGATTTATGAAACTTGGCACAGATATTAGTCTTTCTCTTCATAGGAACCACCCAGAGTTATGCATTTCTCCCATCGTTTGATGCAGCTCTGGACACCGTTTTTGTAGGACACCCCAGGTTGGTCCTCCAACAGATGCCTCATCAATGGCAGAAGAGGAACGACCAGGTATGGGAGCTGTTTCCACAGACTTCCGGCCATGTTTGAATTCAGGATTCCAGCGTTTTACAATGTCATATGATGGGGCATCATCACCATAAGTTTCTTTTATTTCGTCAAAAGTCTCCTTTGGTGTGCGTCCTTTCAAATACAAAAACCGTATCACTGCGCGACACTCAACTGGCTCTATTTCACACCTGGTCCATTTCTCAGTTCAAACACCAGTAAATCAGAAACCACAATTAGTTCAGAGCTCTATTTTGCAACATAAACTATAGAGATATAAATCATTACACATGCAAAATTTCATTTAGATCAAACAACTGGATGTGGGTCAGAGTTATTACTTATTGAACTCCCCTCGTAGGTAGCTTTTGATTCTATTTCATCTTTAGATTTTGGCTCAAATGATGAAACAAAAGCAGTTAAGCAATGTTAGCCCAAACTAATGTTTAATGCACCAAATTCTAATCATACAAATATACATTGTACAAGAACAATAATGTAATAGTTAACTAAACAAAGAAATATAATGTTTGCAACACTTTATTATTAGGGTTCAAAGCCCTAATCTTTTAACAGCGTGTAAAGTACCGGACGAATTTTTAGAATTTCGTCACCTAAATATCAGACCGAAACTTTTATGTCTCTTGCCAACCGCCGATAAAAAAAGAAAAAAAAAAAACTAGGCCCTGAATGTTTTTTTCTCTACTAGGGTAAGTCTTACTCGTATTATTAGTAACCGGAAACTATTGCCTGGCCTGAAAATGATCCTAGGATGGATTTATTAATAAACTATATGACACTGCTCTCCTGGCCTCGTGAAGGTGACTCCGGCTACACAGATATCGATCATCAATTCCAAATAATACAGTCCCGTAAACCACAATTACACGCTTCATGGAATCGAAGTCAAGATGTATCCTCCGCCACCTCGACCCCTCGGCGCCAGACTCTAGTCTGTGAACTAATCAATTTCTCTCTACCTTTCGTCCGGACACATCAAGAGGGCTTTTAGAGCGCGTGGGTGTCGAAGGGTAGCCCGGCCTATGTGATCGGTAATCAAGATAAATGGAGCCCTCCCGCCGGTCAAACTTTAAAACTCTCATGGTTGGCGACTTGCGGTTACGGCTTTGGCGTGTTGAAGATGTCAATGAGAAGGTGAAAGAAATAGGATGATACGCATATATACCTGGGGCACCGGTGCGCCACTATTGAGTTCGAAAGATACTGAACGAATTTCAGAGATAAAGAACGAATTTTCTAACGTTTTTGTGTATTTTGTTGTCTTCTAAGTTATACTTTTACGTATTACGCAATGTATGAATTATAGAAAATCTGAGAAAATAACAAAACATTGGAGGTACGTTTGCTTACCTTTAATAACAGTCACTGATTGATGAAAAATTCTATTAACCAAAACATTGCTGCAGTGAACGAACCCCGCAGTGCCGCACCTGTGCCCTACGTGCAGTGAGATACCACCTTCCCTGTGGCTCAATCAAATGGTAACAGCCTCAATGTTGAGCTCTTGGTTCCAACCAGTTGGTTAGGCTTAGGTCACATTTCCAAACCGGGGTCCAGCACACGTCACACGACCTGGAGGGCAATGACCCTGATTGACGCAGCCGCAGAAGGCCCAAAACGAGTCCATAAATATATTAGCCTATTTCATACTTGTAGCAGGAAAATGTAAGGAACATTTCATATTGGTGGGACAGTGTAGGGTGCAGACGTTCAGATTAGGCAAAAAACAGGGTTTTGCATTTTGGTTTATTTTTTCAGCCTGTGATGACCCCTAATTTGAAGTGGTCAGTCTCTAACTTGAGGTCATGTGGTGCCAAGATGGCGGCAAACTTGAGGGCTGCGGGACCTTCCGCTGGTTGACATTGTTTTTAAAAATCGGACTTTTAGACACTTGAGATAGCGGGCTGCTGAGTGGGGTGAGTTCTTATGACCTGGAATGCTTACAAATGAGATTATGACACCCTGAACCTGCCTATTTTAACATTATCGCCAATACAGATTTCCATTAGTGTTCACTGGCCTGGAGTCCAAGCGACAAGGTACGTAGACCTGTAGGAGCTACTCAGCCATAAGGCCGTTAGAACGGGTTAACGTTAGCCCTGGTGGTCAAATTATATCAGAAAGTTTTTTTTTTTTTTGATCGATGGGTCTTGTCATGGTTACACGGATCACCTCTAAGCCAGAACCAAAATTATCAGCCTTTTAGCAACCACATGTCTCAGCCGATACCATGTATTGGAAACATGTCTACTAGACTAACTTTCAAAGTCCATAGTTGACGGCACGGTACATGTTCAAATATTCAGTGTCATCATCTAACTACGATGTAATGGGAAAAGTATGTAAAATCGACCACACGAAGATAGGATTAGCATGTAAATCAAAGATAAAGATTATAATTTTCCTATTGTTATATTTGTATCTAACTTACTCCATTTACCCCAATCGGCATGAATATGCAATGATCTTAATTGGCACTGCCATTGTGTGCAATAAAGCCTTGCACTACTAAATTTTCCCAAATGTATATGTATATGTGCAAACGCTTCGAACTCTCCAAGACGAAAACAAGCTCAAAATATGCATTTAGTAACTTACGAGAATTAAGTATAATTGTAGCATTCATAAAGATAGAAAATGTTGATTATAGATAATTTTGTCTTGCATCAATGTCTTTCTAATACAAACAAGTCAATTTACAGCCAATATACGAGCGTTGATAAGTGATGTTTTTTCAAAATTTTTGCCAAAATTTGTTTTCTTGTTACTGAACAAGATACAAGAGTAATTCTTGATTATCCAATATTAAAGACATTCATAAAAGTGTAATTGATTGTGTCATTAGTGTCCTAATTTTCATATCGAGACCCTATCCATTGACTACTGAAACTACTGATGCTGTAAAGTAGACACTATAAATGTCACAATTATGAAATCAATGTCATTTAAGATCCGGCTACTCATGGTCTCATAAATCATCTCAAAAAACTAACTCTAAGACGTGCACAGTAATTGGAAATATTGAACAATAAGTATGCAAACGTATTATTTGTAAACCCTTTGTTAATCATAGCCGTCTTTTTAATTGTCTTTATCTCTCTTGGAATTTTATGTCTCTTTGGGCATCACAGAGCTGGTCATACAATACATTTAAACAAGGCTTGAAAAAGTACTGATACAAAATTCTTAAATATCAAATAATCGTCTTTACAATAATTCAACGTAAACAGGGAATCAACCAGTGCTAAAACACGGGCAATGGCTCTCTCTATGAATTAAAGTTACACCGAAGAAGATTGATGGATGTCACTCCAAACGGAAGTATATCTTATTTTTTATGTAGTTGTAGAGATCTAATTTATTCGAATCTTGTTGACCTGGATGTCTAACCTTCATAAACGAAACCTCACGTAAGACCCCAGTTTTCTGTATCCATCCTCAGGACCCAACAACTCAAAACTGTCCCTACGCCAACTTAATCACTTAACTAAACAGAGTTTTACCGAAATGATAAATCCTAAATGTTAAAATTTTTTTCAGATAGAAAACGTTTCCAGATTGGGCCAGAATTTTCAAGAAAAGGCGGATTTCCAACCATTGTGGTTGACATTATAAGCGCCCCTGAACTGTGACGTCTGCCATGATATACCTATTAAGTGCACGAGGGAAACAGTCTTAACTTAAATAACGGTCACAGTAGCAAAAGCAGCTTAAAACTCAGGCAAGAGGATCGATAGTTTCGTCTGAAGTCAGCCAAATTGGCACTCTAGAGGTCTGTTGAATTATTCAGCATGTCTTGGACAATTAGGCAAATTGTGTCAAGGTTAATTGAGGTCACTCGGTGCTAATTTGCGGTGGGAATTTATCTGCTGACAGGCACTGCAAACGCATGAACGGATTATGCTCCAGGTCACTCTTAGTCCGTCTTAAGTGGACGATTTTTCATGCTTCTGAATTTTTCCATTCTGGGATGTTAAGTACGGCTGTGTGTTATCGCCTCGACAGAGACGAAGATGTTTCAATCACCATTGTACAACCTCGTTTGTATGAATAAGTATACAAGTCTGAGCCTGTATCACTCACTTTTAGATTAAAGACGTGGAACAAAGCAGCTGATAATGTTATCTATACTGTGACCCCGTACGAAGTCTAGCGGTCAACCTGGAAAACTGATCGGGTTCTTTGCAACACTGTAAATTGTTTTAGCACTTGTCAAAATGTTACTTTTACTTCAAGGAAGCCCACTTTGTTTATTTTCCGTAAATCCGAAATCGTAACTTTTGTCCAAAATTCTATCACCGCTGACAAATACTTTATCTTCTGATTTTCTTTCTTTTAAGTTTACGTGTGAAGTTTGCAAACATGAGTGAGTCACCCAAATATCTGTAAAACTCCCTCCTATTTCGAATATAAAAACATTACACCAGCGAGTCTCTCCATTTCCGTTGTTGGCACTGTTGGCACGTTGACACGGCATCTAGCCAGATTCTTCATACTTACACGAGTTTGACAGAAAAGATATCAGAGTTTGATTTATATATAGCATTTCCGACACCAAGGGTCTCCTTTGACAAGCACCATTTGAAGTAAAGGGAAAGCAGAAGCAGTTAACTTCTTTTGGTTTTATACCAGGGTCTTTCCGGCATTTGAGCAGATTCTGGTCATCAACAGCTGCCAGAAAGACCTACGTAATGACCAACTCTGCCAGACAGATGAAAAATTATAGTGATCTTTCGTTTCTGTCATAAGATGCAACATGCCAGTTTCGCACAGTAGATCTATAAACTGCGTAAGACTGTAGGTTCCATCTACTTACAACTAGATGGACCCTTACTCTTTTCGAGTGTAATCTTGTAGTAAAATTAATTACATGCCAATTAAAACGTCAACCTTGTCATGTTTAGAGGTCTGAATTATCGGTCTGAGTATCACCTATGCACTTCTTTTTAAACCTAGCCTATCCAGACTGGGGTGGGGTGGGGGGAGTGCCTGCGCCAACTTTGACATCGTATAGTTCCCGAACGGCTTGTGCTAGGACAACCAAACTTGGTGACTTTTCCTAGAATATTATTATATATCAGAAACAATTTACAAATAAAAGAATAAGTTTATAACCTTTCGTGTTGCAAAAGTAACGGGTTTCTGAAAGGCATTTTTTACAAAATTCACTAATTTTGGTTTCAATAATGGAATTCTAAGATTTTCTTGCTCAACTACACTAATTTCTATATATCTTGAATTTCTAACATATCTTATTATGACAGTTGTAATTAGAGATTCATAATTTATGCTAATTAGATGACGCAAATGGTAAACATCCAAGATGGCTGACCATATCATGATGAGAAGTTTAATCAGCTTACTTTTGGTCGGGTTTCAACACAACTTTGTATTTTCTTTGTATTTCATGGGAACGTTATCTAATCCATTGCCATGAGTTTTCAGGATTATATATTGAAAAAGATCTTAAGACATTTCAGGTTGATGATCCAAGATGGCGGGTTGAAAGTGATAGCTAAAATACATATGACGTAATTTCATGACGTCAATTTGACGTTGCTGTGGTGGCCTTTGACAGCAGAAGTCTTAGAAGACATAAACATGAATAAGAAACGTTTTACTGTTAACATTTTGTGTGAGTTCTTTAAGTATGGGAATTCTCCGATTTAGCCAATAAGATCAATTAATGACGTCATAATTACGCCCTAATACGTCATAATGCTATCAAATTTCAGAAATTATAAAACGTAATAAGCACATCACTCCCTGTTAAATCGGTGATCGTACAGTAATCTGTTACGAAGCGGGGGTCGAATGAGCTCCGGACCTGGACCTGAATTTTCTGTACCGGTACCCACCCCTAGCTACAAGGGGATTTTCACTTGAATAGTCACTAGGGACGTTCAGAATCCAAGTGCTGTGAGGTGATGAACACCTAGATAACATGGCGCCAGAGTGAAACCTTGAAATTGTGCGTTTCACTCCATGTCGCCATGGCAGCTCTCTGTTTTCAAGGTTCTGTGAACCAAAGTGGAAACCCGTGGCACTCATGTGTGTCATGTCTCATGGCTCTTTCACAGTGTTCAAACAGAGGCTCCAGATGAAACTCCGGGGAATCTTGGAAGAAGAGAAGAGATAGAAGTAGTGTTATAGACAGACAACGCAAGGGAATAACAGAGCTTTATGAAATTAGAATTTGTATGACTTTAACCTGAAAAGAATATCTCACTTGCCATTGACTTATGATGCGTTAAAATCCATATAGTGGGCAGAAACACTATTCTAAAGAAAATGACTTTAAATTTTCGTTTCAAAAGACTGTGTTTTCCTGAGATTCGAAAGATTCAAACGTTTATATCAATTAGGGATTTGTGCGTTTATCATCAATTTCGTACAAGTTCATTTCTATCTATTCGCATTACTTTGATAAGCATCAGACAAAAAGCACATCTGTTTAAACGTGTAATATTTAAGTCTTCTGCTCAATAAAACACAAAAACAAATAACAGACTGAGTCATAGTCAACAAGGGAACTCATGAATTCAACGTTGACATATAACATAGGTTAAACTAAAGATAAACTAAATCAACATCAACGGAGGGAAATAATTGTGAAGGTTACATGATGGTCTAATTAACAGCAATAACAAACAAACTCAAACAAGATACTGTAAATGCAGAAACTTTCGTGGTGGTTTAATGTTCGCGTTTTTTTTAAAACCACCGCGAACATTTTTCCATGGCAGTAAAAGACTACAGTGCATGGCGCTACCACGAACTTAAGACCGCCGCGAAATTCGTTTTTCCCGCTACCGCAAAATTAAATCCCCGCGAAATTAAATTCATTTACAGTAACGGCATGACAGACACAGGGCTACAGCTGGCTTACCAATCTAGATTATTTTCGTGCGAGTTTCATCAAATTAGAGGAAAATCTTTATCATCCATTGCCCTGTTCAATGTTGTTTCCTTGACCAGAATACACTATACCGACTTTTATTCTACACAGGGATTTGCAACCTTGATCAGATACGAAGAATGCAATCCAAGGACAAGCCAATACGAAGGATATCTTCCTTCTCTGTCTGTGTGAGGAAAATAGCTCGGAGGCTTTAATTCTTATACGTCTTCTTACGCCTAGCCAGTATGTCTGATATGTTGGTGACCTTACTCGCAGTTTTACTTCACGCTGTTAAGATGGTATCTCACTGCACTTGGGGCACCGGTGCGGCAATGCGGGGTTTGAAAGATTACTCAACGAATTTCAGAGATAAAGAACGATTTTTCTTACGTTTCGTGTATACTGTTGTCTTCTAAGTCATACTTTTACGTATTACGCAATATGTATTTTTTCAAAAATCGGCGAAAATATCACAACAGTGCCGCAGTGAACGAACCCCGCAGTGCCTCACCGGTGCTCCAAGTGCAGTGAGATACCACCTTTACATAACACGTCTAATACCCCCTTTCAACTAGGACGGCGCTCTCGCCGCGCTCTTTCTGCGACTTAAAATTCTACAGATCTTTCAGCGAATTGAATAGAAAAGAAATGATTTTTTTTCACTTTGTATGTTTCGTTGTCCTCTCTGTCTCTCTTTTACATGCTGTATTATGATATACCCAGTATGAAATCAAAGGTTACACATATCCTATTTAGGTCGCAGTGAGCGCGATCGCCGTCTAGTAAAAAGGGGGCCTTAATAAGACTTTCCAACTAATTCCCCATCATCCAGTAATCCATAAAATACTGCAAGCAGCATTCTCTAGAAGTTGCTGCCGGACGGAGATAGCGGTGTCTCCTACGAATCTTCACCCGACTGGTTTCAAAAGGCCTGCAGCCGTCCAATGCAAATGCTTAAAGTTGCCGGCTGCGAATAATTCCAATCTCTGCTGGATGTGTATTCGTGTAATTACTTGCCTCGCTGGCGGTGTAAGTAAAAATCGATGTACTTTATAAGCCGGTGTGTACGATCACCATATGCAGGGAATGCCTTTAAAATTCATTTGTTATTAGCTCTATATCACAGATATATGTTAAAAAAACTCCTAGGAAACCACGACAATGTTATGTGTGGCCATTTTTTGCAGTTATTTGTGAAAATAGTATTTCTTGTTCGCTATATCATTGAGAGGTCTTTTAAAATTCCTAGCAAACCACGACAGTGTTACATGTATTTGTAGATAGTTACCCGGTGTAACAGTCACCATATGCAGGGAATCCCTGTAATCAAGGATATAACCTCCTTGCTGTAATATATGTTCTTTATTAATTATATCACTTAGAGGTCATTTAAAATTCCTAGCAAATCACGACAATGTTACATGCATTTGCAGCAAGTTACCCGGTGCCTACGGTTACCATATGCAGAGAATCCCTGGTAATATACATTCTTTATTTAGCTATACAGTCAAACCTGTCTGTAACGGCCACTCACGGGACTGGAGAAATATGGCCACTATAGACAGGTGGTCACTATAGAGAATCTTTTTTTTTTTTACTCAATGGTCACCACGTAACAAGGCCTGAAGGCCACTCAAGGAGATAAAGTTGATCAAATGTTGATCAATTGACCATGAACAAGCTACACATTTCTGTTCCCACTAATCTTTCTCACCAAGTAACATTGTCTCGATCGGTAAATTCACCGACAAAGACTTGCAGTTTAATGCTCAAGGCATGCATACCTTCTGCTACCGCCAAAATGACTCTGTCAGAAACTCCAAATCCTCGCAAAGTACAATTTCAAACTCGGTACAGGGTGACATAAGGCTTCAGTATAGTTGCATAGGCAGTGTTGCTGTGTGCATGTGGCCGCGGCCGCGTTAGACAGGTGTCTAAGCCTATTTCTTAATCATAACGAATCCAAGGGACCGACAAAAAGTGGCCACTATGGCCAGGTGGCCACTAATACAGGTTTGACTGTATCACTGAGCGGTCTTTTAAAATTCCCAGCAAGTCACGGCAATGTTATGTGTAGCTAGTTATTTTGTGTCTACGGTCTATATGCAGGGAATTCCTTTATAATTGATATATATCCTTTTTTAGCTTTATATCACAGGTATCTTTTCAAAAGTCTTAGCAAACCAGGAAGATGTTAGGTGTAGCTTGTTACTTGTTTCTTTAGTAGCAAATTTGACTATTGCTATGCGTATCACCCATTCTCAAGTTTTCACAATTATCATTTAAGGACCTGAACGTCAGGACCTGGACCTATTCTTCTGGACCTGGACCGTACCTGGACCGGTTTCTGTACCGGTACACCACCCCTACCACGCATCATTGCTGACAGAACGTGCTAATACACTTGAAGGACGAAACTTGCTATGTATGCTTACACACATAAAAAGGTGACGAACTTTTACGTGTAGGAAATTAGAGTGGGCGAGCGCTCGTTATGATTGACATTTGTCCGTCTGGGCGGGAATTACAATAATGAGAAGCTAAGGTAATGTGGACAAATTTAAGAGAAACAGCTCAGTTGAACGTGACGTTAGGTCAGAGTAAGTAAATTTTATGGAGGACGTCATAAGAATTTTTTTCCTCTTCAGGGATGGTGAGATAGACCAAAATTGGCAAACATGTTGTGTTGTAGCCTGATGATTATACTTGTAAAGTGACACTCAGGAGGTAGCCATGACCAGATGTGCAGAAATTGAACTTGCTGGATAGTTGTAAAAGTGTCATCAATATGGAAGCCATGAGTGTTGTTGCCAACTTGACAAGTGATACCAGTGTACCACACTAGTATCGCATATACAACGTTAACACTTTAATACATTTAGTGGAATGAATGCCTTCAGTTGCTAGTTGTGAGGCCACGGTTTGTCACTTCAAATCTTGTTGTAACGACTTTTATGGTGACTATTTAAAAAATTTAGCCATCTTTTTTTATACCCACCTTGCTTTTTTCGCCCTATCTCATTATGTTTGCACTCTGCATAGGATGTCATCCATGAAATTTACTTGCTGTGGCCTGAGGTGAACTCTTGGTTTCAGACTCGTTATACGTTATGACTGTCATTTATGTGTCTGGACTGGAATGGCACGGACGAGCAGCTCAAGTCATGTAGACATCATCAAAATGGCAATGGCTAAACCATGGCATGGATGTCTATTGCATGATTCAATTGCCAGGATGTAGTTAGGACAGGATTAACAAGAGTTCAAAGACCTCATTCCCTTGTGACATATTGCTCTTGTTCCTAGTTTTCTACGCCTTTGCGCCCTATCGTAGCAGCCTCACAGTTTCAAATTAAGTTTCAGCTCCAGGTTCAAATTAATTGGTAACTGAGAGACCCTGGCTCGAATCTAGGATAAGTTATACTGGTTGGAACTGTATTCGTCTTTTGGAAATGACGTAAAATAGGGATCCCGTGTACTTCCTGGGTTAGAGTATCCTCATTTCTCAGATGGGTACCTATTCCTACTGGCTGTACTGAATTTTTTTAAACAAAATTAAATTGCAAAGTAGAAACTTGATGAAATGTCTCTGAACTACCAACAAACTTTCGGAAAAGCCTCCCTAATACTTACTCATATTAAGGTCAACGGTTCAGCGGCAGATGCGAGGGTTTTCTTCTCCTATAAAAGGCGCGCCACAAGAACGGATCGATGCACGCGGGCGACTTACCAACAAAAGCCTCTCGTGGGACCAGTATTAGAGCGGAGTGATATATGATGGGTCAGTGGGGTTAATTCTAGCGTTACATTATGTATGTTCATCCGCCACGCCAATATCGGGGTCACCGGAGTTCCCTCCAGCAAGCAATCATTTTTAGGATTAAAAATGACGAGATGTCATTCGAATTACATTAGTTCTAATAATCAGTACATAAGCTAATTAAAAGGAGCAATGAACTTTAGAATGCGGTGTTATTTTTCGGCAGATATGTATCAATTAATACATAATCACTTGACTTTTTGTAGAATTCCACTTTGTATTTGAATTATACCACGGGTGTTCTGTAAAATAATCGGATATTCACTAACCCCATATAGACCCTACTCGTGTATTCATTACACGTATAAACACTTCCAATTGATGGTAACATCAACACATAATAAGACGATTTTATTATATAGTCCCTGAAATCATATTCGTACAATAACTTTTGTCAGACTTTATTGATATTTATTAGACACATTGTATTCAGTCATAGATTGAAATTGCTGTACTTTAAATAGATACGTTGAAAGTTAAGTAGAATACAAAATGCTTTTTGATGCGCACGGAACAAGTGGGCACTTTGTCGTCTACTTCGAAGTAGTGTGCATTTTGCTGCCTAATAATCATCTGGTATATTTTGCCAGCCAGTAGGTACCCAAAGTATGCGTTTAACGTGGTCGAGGCACCTCCTCGAGCACGGGACCCCCGTTTTACGTCCCTCCCGGAAGACGATAAAATACCACCCCCTTATGGACTTAAGGGTTCCTTTAATTTTGACGATATGCAGAATAACGAACAAAAAAACAAACAAACAAACAGGAAGGTACAAATGCTATGAATGAACCCTCCAGAAGATGTCACATACTGTACACTGCACAAAACCGTAAATTTCCAGAAATTTCAGAACCTTGGAACACCCATGAAACTTGACATGTCAGGGTTATGTCAAGGAATATACAGAAATTTCATTGACCAGACACATCGGATGGGGAAATTCATGTACACGACCAGGACATGTCAAGTTTCACACTGGTTTGCCAGGACCCAGAAATTCCCGAAAATTTGAGTTTCCGTGCAGTGGTACCTGTGTTAAAATGAAAGCGCCAGATATACATAGCAACAGGTACAGACGTCAGAGACGAGATCAGATCTGATAAGCCAGTTGAAACTCTCTGCAATTAGGTCAATTCCCACAATAGTTAAAACGATGACATATCTAGGTTAAAGCCTCTTACGTCTGGCCACGAAAATGACCCGTTATGCTTTGAGAGAAAATCCCAGGAGTTAATTCAAAAGTAGTAAATATCGACCGAGTGTCAAGTTCCGCTTTATTGGCCATGTAGAAAGCAATTATATAATCGGACAGTTCTCCGTCCAGTCCCGAGAGGGATGGTATCGTACAGGTTGTTACTGAGGATACAACACCATACATCACCTTCGTACGATAAAGGGTATAGGCGGCGGTAAGTCGATTCACAAGAGTCTCCAGGGATATCAATGATGAAGGCCTGCATACCAGTCTACATACCAGATAACGCAGTTCAAATGTTGAGCTGGCTGGCCTACTAAACGACAACCTTATTGAACTAGTTTAACTGTAATATCCAACACACAAAAATGGACTCACCCAAATTTTCGACTGAACAGCAACAGACTTTATCAAGGAATGAACAATCCACTGCTGTCGTGACGTCACGTTATGCAGATAGAACATGTGACCCAGTTATCAGTGGATCATAGGTTGCAGGAAGTCTATGGCGCCCATCGTCCCTGTTCATGGATGGTTGCAATGATCTGTGAGTCTGATTTTTGTGTTGGATATTACCTTCTACTACGCACAAATGAACTTTCAAGTTAAACGACAACGTGTTAGTGTTAACATTTAGAGTTAACGTGTTTGTGTTAACATTAACATTGATTTTTTGCTTATCATTATTGGGTTATTGTTATTGAGTGTGCCGACTATTCTCTCTTAGCAGCCAGAGTCTCTCAGGAGCTCACAATGTACACAATTGTCTCCTGTACATCTAATTTTGGCGCTTTCTCCATAGACGATTTCTTTTACATGGTGGTGATAAAAATAAGACGTGACGTGGCTGAATGTTTGGGTGTTTCGCCCAGACCCTAGGGGTTTGAATTTCCTGAAATGTCTCGTTGAAGCTGTGCCATTGGTAAAGACAATTAACACAACATTTATCATTTTACTCAGGTGAAAATGACTAGTTAATAGGACGGGACGTTAAATGGAGATGCTGTGTTATAGGAGAGAGCCATAACCCATATGGATCAAATAAATCTGTCCAGATGTAAAGATTGTACTCTTCAGTACAAACCCGGTGTGTTACGCCGTAAGGTGGTTAATGAATGAATGAATGAATGAAGACCTTTACCCAACCGAGCTAAGTACAGGTCACAACAAGTCAAAACACGTTTACATATAAAAGTATCGCTAATCTTGTCAAACACAGAAGTTCGGCTTCTTTTCGCTTTTTGGTAATTGTTGAAATGTAGGACTGCATGGGTTTAGCTATGGCTGGTTTTTGCAAAATGCATGAGGAATATAAACTTGTCAGTGCTACTCATGTGTCTTAACCCTATTCAGACCGGGGGGGGGGGGGCTTTTGAGGCCCGCGCCAACTTCGATGTCCTATAACGCCAGAACGCCTTACGCTAAAGCCACCAAGTTTGGTGAGTTTTCCTAAAATGTTGTTAGCAACAATTTTACGAAGATTGACAAATTTTCCTATTTTTCGTGTTGCCATGGCAACCGTTTGCTGACAGGCAGTTTTGCCAAAAATCACTATTTTTGGTTCTAACAATGTATTTTTCACATTTATTTGCTATATTACTGCTATTTTGTTACATAAATAAAATCTTATATTATTTAGCATATCTTTCATAATTATATATGTATAAATTATGCTAATTTTATGACGTCATCAGCCCAAAATCCAACATGGCGGACCGTATGGCCAGATCAAGAATAACAAGCTAATTATCCCTTAAAATTTGTAAGTACCTGGTATTTTTTTTACCAAAAACCATCTAAATGAACGAATTCAGTCTATTTCCATTGCCCTTTGTGATTATTTATTGCAAAAAAAGTAGTTTAAAAAATTCAAGGTGGTGGATATAATATGGCGGAGCCCAACTCGTATCTTAGATGTGCATGGCGTCATTTTATGACGTCATTATGTCGTCAACGATGTTGCTATTGGCAATACAAGTCGTAATAAACATTATTATTCTGTTATCTGCACTTGTTGTTACATTTTTGTAGCATAACTTGAAGTTTTCTGAGAGTACCCTTTTTTCATGGGTCCGGCCAATATAATCAAATTGATGACGTCATAATTACGTCATCTTACGTCAACGTAACGTCAAACGTCAAATACTCGTCAGATATTATGTCGATATCATGTCCTAAAACTTTGGTTGCCCTACGGCACGTCGTTCAAGAGTTAGAGGACTTAGAAGTGGAGGGCCTTAAAAGCCCGGTCTGAATAGGGTTAGATAAGGGAATCTACTTTCTATGTTATTAAATAGAACATTTCTATCATTGGCATACATATCACAATCAACAGTGAAGTGCATTTCATCTTCTACCATATTTGAAATACAAAATTGGCAGACTCTTTGCGTGGTTAATTATAGTTCAGTATGGAGAGTTACCTATACATACAGATTTTGAGCTAAGATCTGCTTTATGTAAAATAAGGATAAGGCTCATTCACCAGAAATAGAGAGGGGCAGGTACAAAGAACTGTCCGTTGACGAGAGAACATGTTGATACTGTTCATTGAAAGCAGTGGAAGATGAACTACATTTCATTTGTCAATGTCCACATTACAGTTCCAAAAGAAACGAACTTTTCCTTTTAAAATCTGCAAAACTTTCCCAAGCTTTTATCGACCAACAAAAACAATCTTCTTGCTTAAGACTTCCAACCCCTTTATATATGAAAATGTTGGACAATTCAGCTCCTACTGCATACGGAAAGGAAGTCAAACCAATCAAATAGCTTAAGTAGAAATAGATTTAGATTAGTCGTTATTCCCTTTTGATTTATCTATGAGTATCATTTTCATTCTTTGTCAAGTATGATTATGTATACCACTACTGCTTTACTTTGTATGCAATTTGACCTCGAGCATGAATTTGCGATGAAGATTATCACTATAATACGTACACAGTACAACAAGCCATTCGGACGGTCCTATGAAGCGAGAGTTACTCTTACACTGCCGTCCTCCGAGATTCCTTTCATATATAATTGGATCTTCAGTAACAAAAGGATTCTGTGTGAACCAAATTAATGTTCTATACGCCAATGTGGCCATACTGTACATCCAGCACCTTGTAGCCTCAAGCCATTAACTTTAATTTCAGTCTCTCCGAATGAATTGCGATACGGAAGACCGGAAATGACAGTGATTGTCGCCTTAAATGCCACCGCTGGCGTTAAGGTCCTGTTGGCACCTGGTGCCGTGACATTGAGCCACACACCTTGACCTACAACGATGCATTAACGTCTCTTAACAAGGACTGGGGAGTAAAGACAGATGCACCGCTTAACAGGATTGCACGTGCAGTGCTGACAGAGCATTTGTTTCTATTCTACGGTCTAAAATTGGGGGGGGGGGCTGTGTTCTAGGAGGTGTCTTTAGCACGAAGGGATAGGAACTCACCCACTCACTCATTTACTCACTCACTCATTCACTTACTTACGCACTCGCTCGCTCACTCACTCACTCACTCTCACGCACTCACTCACTCACTCACTCACTTGCTCGCTCGCTCACTCACTCCACTAGCTCACTCACTCACTCACTCACTCACTCGCTCACTCACTCACTCACTCACCCTGTCACTCACTCTCACTCACTCGCTCACTCACTCTTGTAACTAAGAACCCTCACTGTAAAAATATACCCTCGAAATTTGCTGCCCTATGTGCCACTAGGCACTACAATATAACTAGCGAATATAACTGGGGTTGCGATAAAGAACTTCATGTCATAATGTGTCAATATCAAAGAGAGAAGATAGTTATTGTATTATATGCTTCATTGAAAGCAATAAAATGATGATTAGTGGTGTGATGTACTGGAACTTCTCAACAGTGTGACATGATGTGATGGAAATTACGACCTATGGCAAAGTCAAGCACATGTGATGACCTGATATATCACACATACAGGACAACATGTTAAAAATGCCTAAACGTTATGTAGAAATTGTGACGTTTTGCTGTGGAATCCCAAACATCGTCATGCTAGCAGAGGTAGACCACGCAAAACATACGTACATCAAATTTGTGATTCTGGCTGCTCGGCTGAAGAACTGCCCAAGGCTATGGGGGATAGGGAAGAATGGAGGAAGAGAGTCATGGCCATCCGTGCAACCAGCACGCCCGGATGATGATGATGTAGAAATTCCACTAATGATAACAACTAACGATAAAAGCACACGTATTCTCAACCATTCCATATTCTTTTGTAAGGTATATTCATAGTTACACGCCGTATGATTTTGATGTCGTGCGATTTTGACGTCGCACGATTTGGATGTCACACGATTTCAATATTGCACTATTTTGATGTCGTACGACTTTTATGTCTAAGTTTGGTCTAAGTATCATAGATGGAGTAAAGAATGTGAATACTAATGCATTGCACATTGTACCATCTAATATATGTATGCAGGGTGAGTCATGTTAATAAGTTGTAACAAGCAAACTGGCATTCGCCCAAGTCATAACAAATCCCTATCGACACTCATGGATGCATGGACGACGGTTTTAATAAGCTGTAGTTATTACCTCAAATAGTTCCGGAAGACGGCTTTAATCCAACATCACTTCGGTCCGAAGACGAATAGGACAATACGTGACTTTTAGGGTGTGGGAAATGCATGTAAATGTATAATAATTTTTCGAAAATGGTACATTTAATATTGGATTGTTTTAATACATAACGTTTTAACTGTACGACTGATATGAATTAGAATTTTATTCGTACCATTGTCCACAATGACAGAATTAAGTCATGTATATGGCTTGTCATGCAACACAAAGAAACAAACTCTACTACTATCCGGCACTACAGCCGGATAGTAACAAAAGTGGACTACTGTAACAAAACATCAGGAGCTAATTGACACATTGCATTATCAATGTCTTAGCTTTGTTTCCCAATGATTTCCGAAATTGTCTTTAGCTTGACTTTGCTTTTCCTTTTGTTTTCTATTGGAATCCAAATTGTTTTCAGCCTAAAATTGTCTTACAATACAACGTTTCCTCTTGGACATCTAAAATTGTCTTCATTCATAGTTAGGGCATAAAAGACCTGTTTCTTCCAGATCACTTCAGTGTCACTGACGAAAACTGGTGGATTCCAGTTGAAACGTCTGACCGTTTCAAAAACCATATCCAGTTGCTTGAGTGACTACTTTTGGGCGAAACTCTACTTTCAGTTTAGCAACAGGTATTATCTGTTGTGACCGTGGACGCATACTGACAATCAAAGTGAAGTCAGCAGGTTTTTTCTCGGAATCCGTCCAAGTCTGTTCCGTGAGACATCCATATCTGTTCGGGGAGCAGCTGGCTCATGTGCTGGAGACTTGTACATATCGACATTTGTAGCAAGTAATGGTCTTCTGTGCCAGTTCATGAGTATCGAGATCACTACACCCAGCAGTGGAAATGTCACACATGACTAGCTACAATCTGTTGCCATTAAAGCTAAGGGCACAACCCGCCGTACGTGCCAAAACGTTAACGTGGGAAATCTTTTGGGAGCCGTACGAGGTTAAGCAACGTGCAGTCCACACAATACTTGGATGGGAGACCACCAAGGAAGACTGGATCATACCAAAGAAATGGTACATAATACTTTCTCAAAAAAATGGTACATACTACTTTCTCAGTGCAGGGGAAGAGTATGAAGGCTAAACACACTTCACTACTGGTGGACTGGCCCCCCTGCTGTAGTGACTTATGTATGTGTGACCCCAGGGCTTAAAAACGGAGATGGGTGCCGGGCCTACGCATCACAATGTGATGCAGGGCAACTTTAGCTTTAGCTTTAGCTTTAAGTACCACCTCCGTACGTTGTAAGCACGTACAACTCAACCAGTTGCGCAACGAACGATGCACGCAACCACTCACGGCATGCAGACCACATACTTATTACCACAACCGTGCGTGTGACGTGCGTTGACGTACTCCCTTCCCTGCTTTTGCCAGTCCTTTCCAACGTTTGCAGAAAAAAAGTGGCGGACGTGACCTAAAAAAAACAACAAAAAAAAACAACAAAAAAAACGGACGGACAAATAACACGTACGGCGGTTTGTGCCCTTAGCATGTTGATTTGATTATATGGATGACATTCTATGGGAATCCCAAAACTGGGTGCGAGCTTGCGAATAAAAAAAAGTTCGGCAAAATAAGTTGCATTCATTATGAAGTCTAAGTTGTCTGGTAGGCTGAACAAATGACAAACACAGAGTACTAAATAACGAACAATAGATTCTTCATTTTTGTTTTCACAGTTTTTTTGATATTGGAATTGACGTTGACATTAGTGTATGTTTCCCTGCATATTTTTCTTTTAACCCTCAAACCACCGTATGGGGTCAAAACTGACCCCAGGCGTATATCGATGTGTGCCATTATGACATTTCTGGTCGAAAACAAATTTCCTTCCATGAGTTTGTTTGTATATATGTCCTATAACTTCTTATACGTTTTCAACGAGATTGGCTCATTGTTGATTAAGTTATCATAGAAAGTTTATGCATGGTCCAGTGGGGTCAAAACTGACCCCAGCATTTTTTTAAACAAACTTTTGCGACCCACACCTAAACTACTTATAGTAGGATCATGAAATTTTCAGAGAATGATGTACATGTAAACTAAAATTATTGTAACAACTTTTGTGCCATTATCATATTATATGACGACACTATGACGTCATCAAGGTAATCTCGGCCGCCATCTTGGATTTTGGCTAATGATGTCATCAAATTAGCATAAATTATGAATATTGAGTCATGAAATTAACGTTGAATTTCATAAGATGTGATAAACAACTGTTATTTGCTAAGAAAACCTTAAAGTTTAAATGTTTAATACAAAATTAGCAAATTTCGTAATAAATTTGTCTGTCAGAATTCCGTTGCCATGGCAACATGAAAAATGATGAACATACTCTGTTCACTTAAAATGTTTGCTTTTAACATTTTCTAATAAGTTACAAAGTTTGGTGGCCCTAGCATAAGCCATTCAGGCGCTATACGGCATTGAAGTTGGTACGGCCATCAAGAACCTCCTTCCCGATCTGAATAGCATTGGTGCAAAATGTGGTCCTCATGATCTTTTGCATAAATTATGATAATGAGCTAGAAGTATTCTCACCTAATCATGTCAGACTGTCCCACATAGATTAATGAAACTATACATATGTATAAATCACAAAAAGAGTTACACAAAAAACTGTATTTGTACAAAACGTTTTGGGGTCAGTTTTGACCCCATACGGTAATCTACGTCACAAAAAAGCTACGGTGGTTTGAGGGTTAATCTTTGGCATGTATTTGCTCCTTTACAGCTACTTTGTACGTTACAAAGCATGGTGGAAAACTATCTTTATTTTTATTTCTATTTTTGGAAACGGACGAAAATTGAAGCGCGCGCGGATTTCATCCATATAATCAAA
This sequence comes from Branchiostoma floridae x Branchiostoma belcheri, assembly GCA_019207045.1. Classification (NCBI taxonomy): domain Eukaryota; kingdom Metazoa; phylum Chordata; class Leptocardii; order Amphioxiformes; family Branchiostomatidae; genus Branchiostoma; species Branchiostoma floridae x Branchiostoma belcheri. The sequence goes on along the minus strand of CM033028.1, from coordinate 21,114,541 downwards.
TAAACATGGCCTTATTTTTTGTGTGGTTGGACCGACGAAAGGTTTTGATATTCCAAGGAACTTTCTTTATTGTTACCAGGGTACAGACGCTGGTAGTACCATATACATGGTCGCATTTCCTAACCGACTAGTATGGCCAGGCTATTTGCCGAAACGAAAAATCAAAGAAATGTACACAAGTTATATATCCTCGTGACAAGTTTCTTATACGGTTTGTTTATTTTGTTGTCGTCTATGACTAGACTCAACATATTGACTTACTCATATCTATAGTTATTCATGTATGTCTGTTTATACGTACTGTAAGTAGTAGTTTTCAAATACAATTCAATCTCTACAACTGGATAAAAAACGGATATTTACTTCCGGACGTTTCGAGTGACATCCATCACTCTTCTTCAACAAAAGCAGAATGAACTAGTCAGAACAATTCAATACCAGTACAGCTAACTAGAAAAACTGGTTTAACCACTAAATCGTTAGGATCATATGCAAAAGGTTACACAAATGTAAATCATGTTAGGATAGTTCCTATGGTCAGACAATACCATAGGAAAAAAAACTATTGTCCTTTGTGGTGCAAGGCGGGGTCCCATGTACTGGAAAGTTCTACTCGCAGTCCTCCCTTCCGGTTTAAGAAAAAGAGTGATGAATGTCACTCGAAACGTCCGGAACGTCCGAAACGTCCGGAAGTAAATATCCGTTTTTTATCCAGTTGTAGAGATTGAATTGTATTTGAATATTGCTTACCTGGATGTCTAACCTTCATAAACATAAGTAGTAGTTATTATACATAAATAAAACGAAAGTTGCTGTGCTTTTGTTGTGTCAATAAAGATATAAGAAGATTAATTGACGAGGGGAGTTTGGCCATTGGAGAATTCATTTACTCACTCCTAAGGCCACAGCCAGTAAATTTTATGGATGTCATCAGCCTGATCTCCGAAAAAAAAAGAAGATTTTTTCCTCTTCGGGGATGGTCAGATAGACCAAAATAGGCAAACATGTTGTGTTGAAGCTTAATATTTATACTTGTAGAAGTAACACTAGGGAGGTAGCCATGACTATAGTTGCAGAAGTGAAATTTCTTGGATAGTTGTAAAAGTGCCACCAATATTGAAACCATGAATGTAGTAGTCAACTTCGCAAGTGATACCAGTGTACCACACTAGTGTCACTTTTACTACACTTGTTCACTTCTTTAGTACAGGAATGAATGCCTTGTTAGCTGTGATGTCACGCTTTTTCACTTCAAATCTTGTTACCACGTTTATGGTGTTCATTTTGAAAATTTAGCCATATTGTTTTTTCATCCATCTTGTTTTATTTCTCCCTATCTCACTATTATTTCTGCAGTCTGCATGGGATGTCATCCATAAAATTTACTTGCTGTGGCCTAAAAGAAAACGTTCTCACCGTAGACCTGGAAAGTAAAGGCCCCAAAATTTGACTCTTGAGCATTACTGAACTACTTTTGAACTTGTGCTGTGCCTGGACTTGATCTTGACTTGCACCTGAATTTCAGCATGCAGTCCTTTTGACTCCGAGAACAACTGACAGATACTATCCATCCATAACCCCTCGGCAAGAGGGTAGCGCCCCAGGCGGAATACGTCGGGACTGCACCAGAATAAATAGTGCTCGCTCCCCATGTCCCGGCATGCTCCACGCACGGGCCCGGTTCACGTCTAGTAGTGGGTAAAAATTTACTTGCTGTTGCCTTAGGTAGGCGTTGGGAAAGGAAGGTCAAGTTAGATAATGGGCCTACTATACAGGCACTTTCTATACTAAGCTTTGATTATTTGGCGAAGGTGTTTCGTGGAACTCTAGTTGTACTTCAAGAATAACTTGCAACTGGTCATGAGGCGCTGCCACGCCTGAAGCATGTGGAAAGGAGATTTGACCAAATGAGAAGATAATTTCCTATCTCTACATGAGAGAGATTTCTTCCAACCGGTAAAGCCTTCCTCGTGGATGACGTCGATCCCCAGTTTCTCTAGACAAAGACCCAAGTACACGTCTTCGAGAAACAAGTACGGCACAGTCAAAGACACTTCGTATATCAGTCGCGTGATGTCATTGGAGATGACGTAAGCGTACCCGCCAGGGTATCTTGGGTAAGAGTCTCTTGAATATTCTTCCTTAGTCACGATCCATCGTGACTCATATATAGAGTTCGCTTGTCTGATTGGTTTAGCCCCAGGGATGACTCGCCCAGTCACAAACCTCCTTGCTTGGGTAGCATTCAACCTCCAAAGATGTCTCACCAGGTTAAAGATGTTCACGAAAGTGTCGTCGTCAGTTTTAAGAACAAACTTGGCGTTGGGGCAAAACTCGGAAGCCCACTTTAGACACATGACGGTTTTGATGGTCAGGTTTCGGTAAGAGTCAACGAAGTTTTCTTGAATTATATCCTTGTGGGTGATGCTTTCTTGTTCCAGAAGTCGCTGTGTGGAGGCTATCGGTGTCAGCCCTACCGCGAAGACTGTTCTTATAACGGTCCAATTCACGTTGTTCTCGTTCCCCCATGTTCGTCGGATGGCGTCTCTCTGGGCGTTGTTTCGCGGGGCTGAAGTCACCATAATGAGAAGGAACACGTCATCATCCCCACCGCCGCATTTTCCAGGGTTGTTCATGAGGAGTGTGTAGTCGTGTGGGTTGACTTCTTCACTGGTAGTCTGGGTATCATTCGCAATAGTGATCTCTGGTTTAATCTTCTCACTGGCTAACATTTTTGAGCCAGCGTTTACTACGGAGGACGGTACCAAGGCCTCTTTGTTAGAGGTGTAATTTGAAAATTTGTCTCTTTCGCGATGGTTAACGTCTTGTTGTGAATGCTTGACTTCTTCGCTAGTAGGCTGGGTACCATCCGCAAAAGTGACCGCTGCCTCAAACTCTTCACTGGCTAGCCTTTTCGAGCCAACGGTCACCACGGAGGACGGTACCCAGGCTACTTCGTTAGAGGTGTAATTTGATAATTTGTGTCTTTCGCGATGGTTAACGTCTTGTTGTGAATTCTTGACTATTTCGCTGGTAGGCTGGGTACCATCCGCAAAAGTGACCGCTGGTTCAATCCTCTCACTGGCTAGCCTTTTCGATCCAGCGGTCACTACGGAGGACGGTACCCAGGCTTCTTCGTTAGAGGTGTAATTTGAAAATTTGTCTCTTTCGCGAAGGTAAACATCTTGTGGTGAATGCTTAGGTATCCTTAAGGCGTTGTCATCTCTCCTTAAGACATAGACATTGATGCATCCTCCCATGATGATACACAGGGTAAGGCTCATCTTCAGGACCAGCTTTAACTTGGCGCGAACCATGTAGAATCCTTATTATTTGCCCTATAAGATACAAAGATACAGATATAGTTGGTCATGCAATTACAAAACCTTGCAGTGAGATTCATACTTGGTTTGCCATACATATAGGTCACATGTCAACAACGAATATCTGTCTGCTCTTGGCTGGAAAGACCTAGATTCACGTCGCAAATTGCACTTTCTACAAAGTGTATTACGAATGAGTGTATTATCTGTAACCTGAGTACTTAAATGTATCTAGCAGAACATCAGAATCTCATCGACACAATTTGTATCTGAATCAGTCTTTGCCAACGTCAAAAGTTAAACTAAAATCTGTGAAAAGAACATTTGCATATAGAGATGAAGAAAGCTGGAATGCACTCCCCCTAGATGTAAAATCTGCTTCCTCCCTATAAACATTTACAGTCGAACCGCAGGCCTTTATGCGCATCATGTTCTGCGCAGGTTCTCTGAGCTCACGTTCAATTCTCGCGCTCCTTCAAACGGCTAATCCGATCTGCGAGAATCCGCGAGAGTTCGCTCGTAGCTCATACTTGCCTTAGTGAGCCTTAGTGTTCCTGGGTAAAACTTTCGCTTACTATGGAGGAAGGTCTGACTCCTCGCCCACGCTCGAAACTTACATGAATATTGTAAGCCGTTGACGAAACGAGGTATGAAAGTGGACCATGCGAGCAGGACATGAAACCACCCGAGGAAAGTACCCTTTAGTTTTTTTTTTTTGGGGGGGGGGGGGGGGCAAAACCGTTTCTCCCATTTTATCATCGTTTTGGTGTATTGTTCAACAAAGTACGAACCCTCCCCCTGAAATTTCCCTGTTTGTATTCAACACGACATCATCATGTTGCTACATGTATGGCCGCAGGTATCAGTGGTTCAATCAATCATTTCTTTTCATATGTTTGGTAAACAGAACATCTTAGTTTATTTTTAGCATATCTAAGCATACATGCCCTTTTGGCTGTTGGATGGCCGACTCAAAGCAAGCACGTTTAACTTTATGAACCCACCACACGTCCTACCCAGTGTGTTTGAGTCCCCCCCCCAAACCTTAAGGTACACTCTCACTGCACTTGCGTCAAGCTTGCTTCACTGCGGGGTTTGTTCACTGCGTCACTATTTTGTTCTTTTCTCCGATTTTTTATAATTTAGATATTGCGTAATAAGTAAAATTATGACTCAGAAGACGACAAAATACACAAAAAGTAAAAAAAAATAATTCTTTATCTCTGAAATTCGTTGAGTATCGTTCGAACCCCGCATTGACGCAAGCTTGACGCGAGTGTGGTGAGACTGCACATTTACAGTGCAACTGTCATATTGGAGTCAACAGAGTATTTATTACGGGCCATTTTGCTTAAGTCAGTCAATTGTAAACTCCTCGCAATTCAGCTCCTGGCTGCCAAGACAGCGTAGTCAGCCAACTCAGTAACAAAATAATTCTTTATGCCTTAGGCCAAGTTGATTTGACTATATGGATGACAACCGCGCGCATTAATTTTCGGCCGTTTAAAAAAAAAATTCGGCCATCCTAAAAATCGTACAAATCAGCTGTAAAATGGGCACATATATGCCGTAGTTTTAAAAAAAGGGCCGAAAACAGATAAGTAACGTCCTAGAATGTCAAAGTTAAAGAATAAGATGTGAAAGAACAAAAATGAACAAATCTATTGTTGGTAGGAGTGGGCACTGGTGCAGAAATGTCAGGTACAGGTCCGGTTCAGGTCCAGGGGATCAGGTTCAGGTCCGGTTCAGGTCCAGGGGATCAGATACAGGTCTAGTTCAGGTCCAGGGGATCAGGTACAGGTCTGGTTCAGGTCCAGGGGATCAGATACAGGTCTAGTTCAGGTCCAGGGGATCAGGTACAGGTCTGGTTCAGGTCCAGGGGATCAGGTACAGGTCTGGTTCAGGTCCAGGGGATCAGATACAGGTCTAGTTCAGGTCCAGGGGATCAGGTACAGGTCTGGTTCAGGTCCAGGGGATCAGGTACAGGTCTGGTTCAGGTCAAGGGGATCAGGTCCAGGTCTGGTTCAGGTCCAGGGGATCAGGTCCAGGTCTGGTTCAGGTCCAGGGGATCAGGTACAGGTCCGGGTCAGGTCCAGAGGATTATGGTTCAGTTTATTTCGGACCGGGCCACAAAAAGAACGAGTTTGCATCGGTCCCTACACCTAATTGTTGGTTCACCATACTTTGTGTGTTTAGTCCTACGTCCGACCTTTCTGACCACTTTGATTACATACTGAAGGCACCTCTTTTTTTGGGGGGGGGGGGGGGGGGCAACTTTGTTTTTACTCGCGCGCTCGCATCAGTTTGGGGGTTCCCAGAGGATGTCATCACTATAATCAAATCAACATGGCCTTACCAGATAATAGCATTAGGTATAGATCAATACAAATATGTCTTGCAGTGATACAACACTGTTTTTCAAAGTAGAACTGAAATACATGAGAACACAGGAACAAATTCTGCGTACATTACACAAAGGTGTTGGAACGCATCCCATCAAGTAAACGAGATACGAAGGAGGCTAATACCCCTGTCACATTTGGCGAAAATCGATCGGGCGACGATTCTGTGGCAATCGCCCGAGCCTCGCTTATAATAATAAATTTATTGCACAACAATTGTACAAGGCACAAAGTATGGCTTATATGTGACAGGGACAGCTTTCAGGTGAAAAATACGCGCAACCCCCTTCGTATCTTAAATAAGGCCGATCTTCATCGAAACGCCCGAAGATCGTGGATAATGTGACAGGGGTATAACAATTTGTGAGACGAAGATTTAGAATTGGTGATCATTCAACAGAGACTATCATAACGATAGTCATATTCGTCGTTGTTTATGTTTATGCAGAAGAATATACAGTATCTACCATGTACAAATCGGTCGAAAACATGTCTATTGGAAAGATGGTTACCGATATTGTTCTAGAGACATATACCTGGTTCCAAAGTATCACTGATTCCTCGTATATGATCCCCTCGTAGGATTTGGCTAGATCGTGCAGACGTGGATCCTGGCGCAAATGTTTTGTTTGTTTACTCTGTCCTGACGTCACTGCATATCCGTGAGTAGTTCCTGCGCTGCACAAAAGTCAGTATCCGGGCACGATGAGCAATGGAGGTTAAATGTTTTTGTATGTGTTTCTGTGTGTTTCTGTGTGTTTGTGAATGTCTGTGTGTGGAAACTATTACTGGAGGATACAGGTGTGCAGGCCATAGAGCTCCGTGCAATCATGTCGGACCGGAACATTTGGAGACACTGGTTTCACCTCTCCAAGGATGAACTGAACTGAACTGTATATGTGTGTGTGTATGTGTGTGTATGTGTATGTGTGTGTGTGTGTGTGTGTGTGTGTGTGTGTGTGTGTGTGTGTGTGAGTGTGTGTGTGTGTTTGTCTGTGCGTATGTGTGTGTACATGTGTTTGTGAGTGTGTGTTTGTGTGTGTGTGTGTGTTTCCGGATATTTATTTACTTTACAACCTCTAAATAGATTGTAATGAAATTTGATATGTGGTTATATGTAGGTGCTGGAAAGACGAAGGTCAATGTAAAATTTAAGCCTCCTGGTGTGTGACCTTGGTACTGCAGCAGAGCATCCGTTTTTGTATCTCTTGTCCTGGACTTTCTGTGGTCTTGATAATATAGTGGCAGACAGCTTGTGTAGTTGTGATATAAGGAAGAAGTGATGTAGGCTTGGGCTCCCTAGCGGTGGTATTTTTGGAAATGAAAATATAATTTCATAACATGCAGGATTCTATTAAAAGTGTAACAATAAATTATTTCTGTCAGTTTTTTAGATAAAAGAATCATTGAACATGTTCACTTTTAGGCCCTTGTCATGTCATCATGAAGAAATATATGGACGTTACTACTACGTTAATGGCCTGTAGAAGTTATGTGGAGAAGATACATTGTCTTTCTTTATCAAATCGTTTTATTGTCAGTCTCTCTGCCGTTATTATTTCCATCAAAATAAAGCACTAACGCACTCCATAAATTTGTCGAGTATTTCGTCACGTAACGTTATATTGCGCGACCTGAATACGACAATCTTCAAAATTAATCGTAAAGCATTACCTGGTCTCCTAGATTTACAGTTAGGCGTTATCAGCATCCCCCATGCAGACCCTTGGAGTAATCTTATAATACTATTGATTAACATGATATTACAATGCTTTTTGTTATGTTATTTACCGTTTAATCGCTGGTAATCTTTAGTCAAAATTCAAATCATAGAAAGGAATGAAAGACCCCAGTTCAACTACAACGAAATGTCGCTAGGTGTCGCTCCTACATAGACAAGTAATAAAAGTATTGCAAGTGATGTCGGTCACAGAAGCGGTGGATTGCTCAATTTATGACAAAGACGAGTGCTGGACGGTTGGAAATTTGGGTACTAGTTATTCAAATTTTCTTGTTGGAAAGTACATATTAGCTAGACCTTGCTTCAGAATATGTGAAGGCTTGTTGGGAAGAAAGTTATGTTTTGGAAAGACGTTGTTAATTAGCGTTTACCAGGCTCCACAGGTCGCTGGAAAAATATTAGAAATAATTGAAAAATGGCCAAATTGTTATTGTTATTTCTTGTTATTTGGGGGTCCGACTACTTTCTCTTGGAGGTCAGGGGCTGAATTGCGAGGAGGTTACATTAGGCGGGGCTAAATCACAAGCTTAAGGGTCCGGAGCGAGCTGCCATTCGGCGCCACTCAGGTGACCTCAATACGACAGTAATTGCCCCATATGCGGCCAAGGGACTGTAGGTTTTGAACCACTCACACAGCACCATCGCACGTGTGTTGGGTTTTTTTTAACGTGCCTGGGTACGGGTATGGCTCTCCCCAGACACGGGACCTCCATTTAGCGTCCTATCCGAGGGACGGCCCTAGCCGAAGCTAGGTACTCATTTTCACCTGAGTAGGGTGAGGAAAGATGTGTAAAGTGCCTTTCCCAAGGGCACAAGATCAGACAGAAAACACGCCAGAGGAGTTAGATGGCCGGGGAGTAGTGTACAGTTCCATTTGGCCTCAAACCGTACTCCCTGACCATCTAACTTCTCTGGCGTGTTTTCTGTTTTCTGTCTTGGCTAAATTCTACTATTTTTCCAGTTACCTGTGGAGCCTGGTAGAGACTAGAGAGACAATAAAAACGTTGAAAAAAACACATAAACAAATCAAACACCTATAAACACACACAAACACACAACTTTGAGGCCGCTACCAATTGGACTACAGGGGCATCCTTATACATGGCAATCAGCTCGCACATTCTGGTACGTCCATACGCATGTTTGCATCTGGGTTTAGTTTGGGCAAAACGCACAACAAAAAGAACTCGTTTTTCACCTTTCACAAAGTACGATTCACAAGGCAATACTAGGATCCGGTTGTGAGCCGGGGTGGAAGAAACCAATTTGAAACACTAGAGGGAATACTTGACATTTTAACTTGTCGTCTGTTTGTGCTATTTGATGATAGTAATTAGTCAAATAGTCCTGTGTGGCGGTAGTTTCAAGATGTTCAATCTGGCTTCAACTATATCTGTTTTTTCTCTCTCTCATTTTCAAGAGGCGTTCTACGGATTGTTACCCCCGTTGCCGAGCAAATTTGGATTGCCCCATTTTATGTACTCCCTACAATAATGGCGCCCTTTTTTACAAGGTTGCTCAAAGCGCTGTGTGAGTCTTCCTTGTGGATCCTTCTCCTCTTCTTCGTCGTCCTTTTCCGTAGCTGCCAGTACGTCTGTGTGCGTGTGCTGCGGGCGGAGCGACGGAAGAGTGTGAGCGGGGAGACGGTACTGATCACCGGGGCCAGCCGGGGGATCGGCCGGTGCCTTGCCTTAGAGTTTGCCAAACACGGAGCCGACACGGTTAGTACTGTCAAGCACCTTGGTACTGTATATATCCGGACATGGCTGAGTGTGTGCCCAGTACTGTAAATGCGAAATGTTCGCGGTGGATTAATGTTCGCGGTTTTCGCGGCGGCCGCTTCACCGCGAATTTAAAACCATACCATAACAGTAAGAGACTACATACAGTGCATGATGCGACCGCGAAATTAAAACCACCATGAATAGTCCTTTTTCCCGCTACCGCGAAATTCAATCTCCGCGAACTTAAATGCATTTACAGTATGCATATAGGAGACTGTACATTTGCACAGGGCATTATGGTTTTTAAAGGTGTCAGAAACACACGGTTAGTACAACAGTGGGGATATATGTTTAATACGTAGGGTGCCCCGATCATGCCTACTTTAAGTCTGATAATCTCTTTATTGTGTTGATATAGAGATTGTCGGTAGAAAAGTCGGTAGAAATTAGACCACAAAGTCGGTAGAAATTAGACCATAAGCCCAAAAGTGTGTATCATGTAAGCAAGCTTGGTGTAAGGACTAAAAACCAACAAACCCAAACCACTGCATCTCCGCAAACATAACGTTTTAATTCGGTGTCCAAGCTATTTCAAGTTAACCCTTAAAGCTCAATTTAAGACAATCCTTACCGTGGATATGGTCTCTAAGGTTTGAAATTATAAACAGCAATTTTGATAAGCCAAACAGTTATGTTCAAAAATGCCAAGCTGTCTTCATACATTATTTCTTTTGGAAACAGACAACATTGTCTTTGAGTTATGGTTGATAGGATGAGCTGATTATATGTTTCCCTGGTACACTCCTCTGCCCCTGAATGGTGGTTGCCTAAGGCATTGGCTGCCATGCGACAAGCACCACTGCGTCCGCATAATAAGTACTATCCTTGGGCCACACCAATTTTATTTGTTGTTTCTGGGATTTTTAAAGAAAAAATTGGTCGGTCGGTCGAAAAAAACAACAACCGAGAAACAACAAATAAAATTGGTGTGATCTTGGTACGCAAAAGAAAGCCGGGGGTCCTAGGGGTTGGGTAGAATTTCGGGTTAGGCCATAATACTTAGGTTTTATGGATGACATCAGCGCGCATATTGATTTTTGCCTGAATTCGGAAAAAAAATAACTTCGGTTCCCTCCAAAGGTGGTCAATATTTAGTCTCTAACAGACTCCCGTCTGGCCGAGTAGAAATAGGGAACTTTGGCCAAGTTAGGAATAAGAACCTAGTAGGAGTTAATTTGCCAAGGAGTGAACTGACTGGCCGACCGGTCGAGCGCACTATTGACTATTCTTGTCCGTCCAATTTCTACTATTAGAAGAGAACTATGAGACCACCCATCCACTGAGTCTTGTAGAGGCAAGTCAACATTAAGAAATGCAGAAAATGGGAAAATATCTGAAAAAGCGACATCTCTGTTGTAAGTTTTGCTGCAACGTGATGCCATGTTTTGTTACCTCTATTTGTGTTACAACGTTTATGATATATATTTCAAAGATTTAATGTATTGATTTTTGTTTATTTTCTTTTCATTTTCTTTCTTTCTTACCTTATCGCACTATACTTGGGTTCGGTAGAGAATGTCATCCATATATTTTACTTGCTGTTGCCCTATTATGTAGTACTTAGCTACACTGGCTATAGGGAAAAACATTTGTCAGGGGAGTTTTGGGCCACCATTGAGTTTCCTGTGCCAGCCAACGGACGTAAGAGGGGGAAATAAATTTCCTGTGGACTGACTCTTCTGACCAAATATACTCTTTTTCAGAATTCTACCTTCCGTGCCTCCTTGAAAAAGCCAGATGAAGGTTTTATAGTTATTTACTGACCTGTGCGACGCAATAGAACAGACATACATTGTACAGACACAAATAAACAATGGTGTCAGAAAACCCTATCAGATCCTCGTCACGGTTGCTTCCTGTCAAATTGAATACATATTCAAGTATTTGATGAAATAAGTCAATTGCAAGCTCATTATTCCTCGTTATCAATTATTTATCAATCCTTTGAAATTTCACAATGGCGGTAGTCTTTTGGGATCGATGGTGTGCATAATTCATAATTTCATTTTCGTTCCTCCGGTATTTCTAGTTTGCACAACGTAAGTGGTGAGTTAATCTCCTGGTATCGCGAAAACAGAAGGCACTGTTCATTCACTTATACGGGGGACAATATCATGGGAACCTCAAAAACTGATGCAATCATGCAAACAATGGAAAAAAAAACTTTTAAAAAGCTCGACCCAAAAGTTGCCTTCATTGTAAAATCTTCCAAACCTGCAGTGGAGATACACATCGCCAGGCGGCTCTGCTTGCCTGAGCTCTAGTGACTGAAAAACTTGGAAATGTTCGTGTTGTCCTATCGTATACGTAGCGACAGCTTAACATTGTTCTGTCTCACATTTAGTAATTACCTTTTACCTTCGCCAAGAAGGTTATTTTTGGGTAGCGTTTGCGGGAATATGCGTTTATTTATTTCTGTGTAGAAAACAGCATAACTCGAGAACGCCTGAATGGATTGTGGTGATATTTTGTATGTGGGTATGTCATAATAAGTCCAGGAAACGATTTGATTTTGGGCTCCCTAGCGGCCTATTACCGCACTGCAGCGGGACGTCTGGGTTTGATATCTCGAGTTATGGACATGCTGTGGTCCTTATTTAAAGAGGAAAAGCTAATGCGGCATAGAGTAAGTGCTGCATGTTTGGGCCCTCCTGTTTGATGTAAGATTCAAATAACTACAGACACGTGCACGAAAGAGCACATCATGCAGATACACCGAATACAAAATTTTCAGTTGTGTCGTCCCCATCTTCTTTGCCTCAAGCAAAACTCAATTACCTTGATAACGTTAGATGAGCTGACTGCAGGTTCATTCTCTGCTACTTTTACGCGGTGGAGTGCTACAATTTTGCTGATAGTAATTTAAGTTGCCCTAGGTAACAATCTGTGTGCCTGATGATGAGTCTTGAGGTGACGGCTATCAATGCCTGATGATAAGAAAGTAGTGCGGATGCTATCAGCTTCTGTCTTGCCCAGTGTGCAACATTTCATCATGAAACATTGCAATGCAACATTTAACTTCCGTATACCATGAGGAAGCATTAACAACAATGACAACAATGTTTATGTTGTTCCAGATCGTCTTGTGGGGCCGGAATGAAGAGAAATTGTCGTCAGTAAAAAAGGAAGTCGAAGAAATCGGAAAGTCTCAGTGTCATTTCTACAGGTGTGACGTGGGAGATCGCAGACAGGTGTACAGGACGATTCAGAAGGTAGGTGGCGATAGAATGCCCCCTCCAAATAAAGTTAGCTAGACTTGCCTGAGATACAGTTGCCTCGTATAAACCTGCCTACTTATCATCACCCTGCGTTACACGCTTGTCATCTGTGCTCTGGATTTGTTCACCTAAAACCTGTGCATGTACAGTCTGTACCTGTAAAACTGTTTAGGTACCTGAACATCAAGTGTGCCTGTACCTTTACCTGGACAAATCAAAACACTAGCGCACACCATATTTTCGTAGTAAAGATACGTTAAGCCATTGATGGAAACGATATCCTTGACAACCTTGCCCTTATGATTATGATATGGAAATCCTCGAGTGATCATATAAAGATGACAGTTAATCGCAAAGAAAGACCATTGGCTACATGTATAACTGATGGATTATTCTATTCACATGTTCTTTATAGTTATTTGCCATCAAAATAGACTTCTTGCTTATTACGGCGGCCATTTTTAATTTCTGCACTAAAACGAGGCTGTAGTTGGTACTCCCTCCATATAAGCCTGAATTGCAGTATATACGTAGAATTAGTTCCGCCCCTCTAAAATGAAATACCGCTGTACATGTGCCCAATGCGTGTAAAAAATATCGTTGTGGACCGGAGAAATTTAAAATGGCCGCCGTAATTACCAAGAGGTCAGTTGTACGAAAGCCCATAACGACTCACTGACCCGACTGTAAAAAGCACAGACATTTATGTAACGGGCTGTTTACACTGGGTGTTTTCCAGGTGCAGGAGGATGTTGGGACGATAACGATTCTGGTCAACAACGCGGGCGTTGTTCACAGTGGAACACTGCTGGAAACGATGGACGACAAAATCGAGGAAACACTTCGAGTCAACACCTTGTCCCATTTCTGGGTATGTATTTTTACTGGCCTGGGTGTCATTCGATTTATTACCGGGCTTACTATGTAGGGCATAGAACTCCAATGGAAATCTGTATTGGCGATGATGTAGAAATTGGCAGATTCAGGAGGACAGAATCTCGTCCATCAACATTCCAGGTCCTAACAACTTGCCCCAAACAGTAGCCCGCTATCTAAATTGTCCATTAAGTCCAATTTCTATACGTATTAGCCATTATGTTTCAGACGACGAAATCTGTACTTCCCACTATGATCGCCAGACGGCGCGGTCACGTGGTCGGCATAGCCTCGACATTGGGGCTGTTCGCGCTGCCCGGGGTTTCAGACTACGTCACGTCCAAGTTCTCCCTGGTCGGGTTCTATGAGTCTCTGGCGGCGGAGCTGAGAGAACAAGGCCACCGTGATGTCGGTGTGACGTGCGTGTGTCCGGGACACACCACTACTGACATGTTTAAGGACCTCACAACACAGTATGGAGATTTCTTTATTTTGAAACTACGAATACAATATATATTGGCGCCCGGCACTACACGAAAACTTGAATATCCGGTCGTTTTGGGGGCTGCATATGTCCCGTGAAACCTGGTGTATCCGGGGCATGTGCAGTCATATCCTGTAATGACAAGCGCGGGTCCTGCATATTACCGCTTATGCCTGCACATCCGGTAATTGGACATGTATGGGGATATGCGGCCCCTGCTCACGTCTCGTGTCTTGAGTAATGCCAAACAAGAGACCATCTTGTGTGTGAATTGATAGACATAATGATACTTTGACATAGTCTACTACGTAGTTTTTTGCGCTCAAATTTCAAATATTCTAGAACTAAGAAATTTCAGATTTACTTCCACTTTTTGACAGTTTTTGACACTTTTGTGTCATTTTTTCACGTTTGCAACGTAAGGTTAGCCTACAAAACATTCTGCTCTAGGCCCACTGTAACCTTGTGTCCCCCCTAGTTAGACCCTCCTGTTTGTAAAACAGCTTGCCACCAGTAGGTCCCCCGGGGTGGGATAATCAGTTAGCACATGCATGGCAGACTGCAGATAAATAACACAATGGAGATCTTCTTCTTTGGAAACACCCATATCTAATCATTCTAAAATAGCATATAATCATGAACTTATTAGTCTATTTTGTAGGGTATCAACAAGCTGAGGTCATATTCCCTTCAAAACTGCAAGAAACCTTGTACAGAATACTAACCTACTGTACTCAAAGGAAACTGTCAACTGGCCCCCCACTGGGAAGCCAGGCTGATAAGGAACACCAGCCAGGCAGTGACCAGGCCTGAACCCATCTGTTTGTTGAAATATCACAATTTTTATACATGCTTATTTGGTGCAATGATGTCGCAGCGTCTCTCTGTAAATATTGGTATGCAATGCTATAGGGTTGATTGAACTAATAATGTAAAGAAAAAGTAGGAAAAGCTACTTTTTGTTTTGTTCAAATATTACGTAGTAGACCTTTAAAGAATAGGTTTGAGTAAGATTGGTACAGGACATCCGCTTTACATAAAAGTACTCTCCAAGCGGTTGTGTATTGACTTGTCTGGCATTTTCAGTCAACAAAACTCACAAACGCCTGATATAAATGAATGCATTGTTTTACAAGAACAAAGAAAGGTCTATGCACAAATGGCGCGTATCATCGTTTTCCAATGAATTGTTACCTACACCGAACACTAAAAATAACTTTGAGAGCATCATATACCAGCGTTTGGTATTATTACATTCTTAAGCTTCGGTTTTACGTTTTTAGCTAATCAACTAATTTGACTTTTTTTAACTTTTGACACAAAAGAAAACATGGCTTACCCACGCTCAATTTTAATATTCGTTTTTTTTTTGCTGCGGCAGTTTGTTGCCTAGATTGAACTACACGAAATGGACATTCTAAGTAAGTCTAAATCTAACACGTTTGATGATAACATTCTACACCAATCTTTGGTGGGGTAGTCTGCCATTTTACGCCCTAAGCTTATCAATTAAACGGCCGCTTCAGTCTAAAGACCAATGTTGTGCTTTTGAAACAAAAGAAAACATGGCGTATATGATATACCCACGCTCGCATTGGAAGCCTTCATTCGTTTTTATCCTTGTGGATAATGCTTGTTGCAAAAGCAATATGTTTGTTACCAGACTGATGTATGAAATCATTAACAATTACAGTAACACATTTTCACCTAGTTCCTTGTGGGTATTGTTTGACTGTGAACTGGCAGGTGACAAAAGCTGAATTTAGCTACAGTGGACCTCCCGACCTATTGTGTCTGTCTGTATGCAAATACTCATCAGAACTAGCCAATTGTATTTCACTCAGCATGTAGGTGTTTGAAAATAAGGACCAATCAACACACATGTCAACATTTTCAAATCTTACAGTTGGCATTTCAGAGCTAGACTTCTTTCTGTGAGGTTGCGCTTTTACGCAGCGGATCCCGATAGCTGGATATCTGCATGCATGGCAGACAACGTCAGTGAACACTGAGGGATTTAGAATGATGCGACCTCGAGACTAAACAACATCTTGCCGCGTGGAATTTGAACTGCCTACGCTGAAGGATTGGATTCTGCTTGGAGTGTTAAACAACTGTAATTTTATAGCTAGTATCCAGCCTCGCGCGCGGGCAGGCTCTGTAGAGTACGGTGGGGTACGACCGACATGCCCGGTTGTGAAGTTTGCGGACGGTTTGAGACTACGTCACACGTCGCCATGTAGTAGCGTCTACCAGGCTACGTGGATCGGTGGTCTAATTGTAGAAATTGGACAAATAGAGTCAATAGTACGCTAGGGGAGTCAGCCGGCCGAGTAGAACGAGGATAATGGTTCTGACTCCCCTAGCGTACTATTGACTCTATTTGTCCAATATCTACAATAAGACCACCGATCCACGTAGCCTGGTAGAGGCTAGCCATGTAGGGCTGGCTTAAAAGTTGCTGCCGGAGGCGGTGGTTGGCTCGGGTGATTTCTGCTTCGGTCCCGTGGACAGTTTAGGCTGCCCGCCCGTGTCGCGATGGATCAATGGTTACCACAACTCTTCACGTCCACGTTTAGAAATTTTGCCGCAGCTGTGCCACTGACTAACAAAAGTCTGTGCAGAAGACGGGTGGACAACAGAATTTATGATAGCGGGAATGCAGAACTTCACAAGACGTAAAAGGAGCATCATTCCTAGCACATATGGAGGAAATCGTCAGGACAGTCTACTGTCCAGAAATACTTTGAAAAAAATAAAGAAAATTCATTCACCATTCAGAAAGAATAAAAGCAAAATAAACACACTACAGGGAGGGGGGATCCTAGGTAGGGCAGGGTAGTAAAACGAAGCTGCTTTCAATGACAAAGGGTATAATGAAGCCGCTCTAGCCGAGACCTGGATGAGATAATTAGGTGATAATTAGGTGCTAACAAGGGTGCATGTCCCGAATAGGCAGGCATATGCAGGAAATTTGGGTCGGATGAGCGGACATGGGCGGGACATGCACTGGGATGGCCAGGCACATATGCAGGCATTATCGGCCTCCATATGTCCCGCACACTAATAGTTGTGAATCTCCGGGTCATATGCAGGTCCGTCTATACCAAGTGAACGGACGGCATATTCCCGTTATCGGCCACATATTTTGAATATCTGGGTTTATATACAGGAGTATTCGACCCGGATATTCGCTTTTTCGTGCAGTGCGGTGTGGAGCCAAATTCCTACTCCGCCAAATTTTTGCTCCATGGGGAGTTGGGTTATGGTTAGGGTTGGGGATAGGATTAGGGTTGCGGGTGTAGGGTTAGGGTTAGCCTCCACAGAACAACCCCTCCTTCCTAAATCCTCTCAGACTATCTTTTGAAAATTACCACGCCCATAGTAGTACGGCGCACTCGTTTCCCTTCAGGTATACTGGAAACTCCCAAGCAGTGCTGGGGCAAATATTTCGAAGGGGCATAAATTTGTCGTGACACCGGTCTAAACTGCTTTTTCGGTCTGATGTTAATGCATGCAATGCTTCCTAATGATGAGGCTTTGGGTTCTTACTGTCGTGATGGACGCAATAGCACAAATGGTCGTTAATGCGGCGTATCACTGTATCTATATAATATCCTTGCTGTATTACATTAACTTTGTGTTTATGTTTCCTTTCTTTGGTACAACACAGGTCCTTTTCATTGACGCCTGAGCAAGTCGCTGAGCAGACAGTAGAGGCTGTAAAAACCAACCAACGTCGGGTTATTCTTCCCCGTGTCATGCATCTAACCTGGATTCTCAAAAGGCACGTATCAAGTGTAAATGTTTTTAGAAATGCTATATGGTACATTTGGCTTGCAGCTATATATAGCGTTATAACGCGCAAAATGTTTTTGTTTTTTTGTATGAGTGGGTGTGCTCTATTATGTATTTGTGTGTAAGTATGTAGTTTTCTGTGCATTTGTGTGTAAGTATGTAATGTAGTTTTGAGTGCATTTGTGTGTAAGTATGTATGTATTTTGTGTGTGTGTGTGTGTGTGCGCGTGTATGTGTGCTTGTGCATATACAGTATGTGTGTTTGTGCCTGTATGTGTGTTTATGTGCATGACTAGGGCTGGGTACCGGTACAGAAAATTCAGGTCCAGGTCCGGTTCAGGTCCAGAGGATTAGGTCCAGGTCCGGACCTGAACCTGGACCTAATTCAGTATGACTCATACCAATGGTACATTTTACTACAAAGAAATCTGTTTGGTGGAGTATTAGACTTACGCTGGCGTTTTAAAATCCTACAACGCTAACTGCACCTGTGCGATTGGCTGTAAAACTTGGTAGAAATTACTATAAACTCTACTTCACTCTTGTTATTTTCTTCCACCTGCAAGCGCCAAAACGTGTGAATGGCTGATAAAATAATCTGTTAATTTTCCAATCGGTCCAACATCCGGTCACCTGATTTTTTCAGGTCCGGTTTTTCTGGACCGGTCCAATAGGAAAAACCGGTTTTGTACCGGTATGCTGTACCGATACCCAGCCCTATGCATGACTGTTTCGGTATCTAATATGTATATGTATATGTGTGTACGGGCGTGCATGCTTGCGTGCGTATGTGTGTGTTCGTGCGTGTGTGTGTGTGCACAAGCATGTGTGGGCGTGTAAAACATTACTCAAAGCATACAATGCATTTTGCATTTTTCAGCTGGCTGCCGGGGTCATGGATCTGGAACATGCTCTATGTTACCGGAGCCCTGAAGGACATGGACAACTTCTGCGCAAAACGCTGATCGTAACTGACATGATCTACACGTGGTGTAGTTGACGTGACAAACAGTTGGAGACTGCGGGAAAGCTCTGCGGAGAGTACAGAGAGCGAATTAACTTTTCGTCCTTCGTAGCTGTGAAAATGGCGGACCATGCATCCGAGAGTGACACAAAGTCAGCTATCGTTTCAAGTCCCAAACTTAGACTTAAGAACTTAGGAGACTGGATGTATATGCGTACATTGTACGCGCGAAACTCACAAGTTCGTTTGGTAACATGTAACATTGAATCATAAATTATGCAAATGACGTGCACATTTCTACAATCTATGCATAATGACGTAAACTTTAACTAAACTAACACATATCACAAAGATGTTATAACCATCATTTACCAGCATGTTCTGCTGACAAATCTCCTCAAACTCACACATAGATATAAACGAGGCAGAAACAATATCTCCATTTATCGGGAGGTAACTAGTAACAAGAGCCTGATTAGTTACTTAACGGACGAAAGTTGTCTTCCTAGCAATACTTGTCAATGACATTACAGATGTGTATCTACATGTAATACAGTTTATTTATCAAACTACTAGTATATTTTGTGTGTATAGCTTTGGTTGAGAGGTGGAAGCGGAAGACCTCTAGATCGGCTGTTTCATCATGGGGGGGAGGGGGGGGGGGGCTAATTTACGATTTTCAACATTGGCTTAAGTTCTACATGCCGAGGAAGGGACTCGTCTGGCCCAACTGGAAGTACTGCTAACATTAGTGCATGTTAAAATTCGTAAACCAGCGCTCCCTCTTTAAAATACATCGTTCCTATGTTGCGTTATGCTTCTTGCCTTGGGAAATTGTGACAAAAATACCCCTGCAATGCCAGAGCAAGCTGCAAGGGGGCCTAAACATACACCGCTTCTTCCCCACATCACAAGCTATCTGTCACCTGAAAATCAAGACCCTATTATCTCCAGGTAAAAAAAAAAAACAAGATACAAAAATTGTTTGCTGCATTACCAAAAAAAAGTTCTGCTGCAGTACCAAGATCACACGCCAGGGGCCCAAAATTGCCCTTAACCTTTGTCTTCCCAACACCTACCCACATGCTAAATGTAATTACAATCTATTTGGAGGTTTTAAAGTTATGCTGACCACAAATATCCGAAATTGATAGACAAATACACACACTGACAGACACGCCAAAAACTATACCTCCAATTTTTAATGAAGGTAATAAACATATGTCGCCCCCGAAGTCTGCGAAGATGGTTTAAAGGATGGAAGTCTAACTCCCTCAATCCTCTGCACTGCGGAGGTTACTAGTTGAGAGTGATTGGTCAATACAATAATACATTCAAGGTCAATAACAACAATAGAATAGCAATATGTAGGAATTCGAAGGGGTATGGGGGTTTTAGGGGACTGGAATGATGAAGCAACTCTTTATACTAGTAGTAGTAGGAGGCATAAAAGGACATTCGCACCATTAGACAATTTGGAAGCCTGTGCCCCTGTGACCTATGACCTCACCTGGTGCTGTACTCACTCGAAGTAAACACATTAACGTTTGTATAGTGTCATGTTTCCTGTGGACTGTTATCAGTCAGTGACCTACGAATGAACTCAGCTTGCATACAAATTGTTGTAGTGACTGAATGCGGTATATTTTTGTTGCATTTGTCCTCAAAAGGCGAAGAAACAACGTTATCTAAGTTGATTCTTAGGCATACCAGCGTGGGCCTATACGTTGAACTAATGCCAGTTAAGAGTTAACGCCCCGTAGGCCGTTGACACAAAAGGTCAAAGTGGTCACACTGTACTGCACATAGTACAGTTGGCATCTAAAGACACCTCTTTTACTTGACCTCACTTCGTCTCTTTAGACTTTATAAGACAAGACTTCAAGGTTGTTTAGAAACATGGAAATGGACGACGATGGGAAGGCGTACAAGGTAAGGTCTCCAGGTGGTTCTGTGTTGTGGAAGGTGGCCACGGGAGTGTTGTTGGCGTTGTGTATCGCTCTCGCGGTCGCCCTTGCCGTGGTGGTGTTAGGGGACGTGAAGCCGTGTGGAGCGGGCATGACGGCGGTGACCGTGCTGGACGGGCCCCCGGGAGTGTTCGACGATCTCACACCGGCGGAAATCAAGGCGGCCCGGGACTACTTGTTGGGCGTCACGCCGCTGGACATTACGCCGATACAAGTGGCGACTTTTTACGACAACTACATCTACCTTGTCGGTACGCCATGTTGTTTTTGTTGTTGTCTTTTTTGTGCCCGGCCCCAGTATCTTTGTGTCTCTGTGCTCTGTGCGCGGGGGTTTACAGAAAACCCTGGGCCCAGCAGGCTAGGCTTGGCTTTATGGCCCCCTTTTGGGGGTTTAGCCCTAATTGATTTTTTTAAAGTTCATAACTGGGTACCAAACTGTTGCCTTCTATCCAACTGCACCCTTAGCCGGAATCGCCAGTTGCCCAGTAATATCTTTAAAAATTCCAATAGGGGCAAAACCCTCATACATAACATTGGGGCCCCAAAAAGGGTAGCCCAGGGATAATTCAATGTTTCAAATAGAAAAAGGTGCCTTGTCGCTGACCGACAGACTCAGTTTTCTGTAGAAATGTTATTTTTGGTAATAACCATCAATGAAATAAAACGATATTTCATTGAAGTAATATTGCTCAGAGTCACATTTGCAAACCGGTGCATAATCTGTACTTGTACACTTAAAGGTAATTTTTCGTCCCCGCATACAGCATTATTGAAAAGTTCTAGCATGACGAATGTTCCCTGATCCCTTTCAGAGCTTCATCTTCCACCCAAGGCCGAAGCGCTCGCGTACCTGGACAACAACGGCCCCCGGCCGGAGAGACAAGCCCTAGTGACGGTGTACGGTGGCGGCAGGACGCAGCCCGTGGTGGAACAGTACGTGGTCGGGCCCCTGCCCAACCCAACCCGCCATGAGACATACGCACCGCCCGGTAGGAAGAACCCCATCCCGTGGCACAGCCGAAGCCCTGACAGCATGGAAAGATCGTTAACTGACGCAGCACTAAAGCAGGCAACACGGGATATCAACAACATTCTGGCGGTATGATTTTAGAGCCAAGAATCGACGTTAACGTAACTCACTTATTGTTTATAAAATCTCGAAACGGAGCTTCTTTTACGATTTCGGAGGTAAGCGGGTGCCCACAGGCAGTCCAGAAACGTTGGACATAAAATTTAATTGCATTTTCTGCTTCTTTATTTCCGACAGACTTGATAGTGTAGTCATGGGATAGCGGCTTACATAGTAAAGAAGCTAAGTACTTTTTGTCTATGAAAAACGAAAAAAAATCCATGAAATAGTTTCTATGCAATCTACGATGACGCAAATCCATTTAAAATGCATGAAAAGCGCTTCTATTTGGGTCATCAGGCGACAAAAGGCATCGCCGTTTCTGCGGACTAATACAAAAATAGGCTTCGCTGGCCGCCCAACTGCTCCCCGCACAAAAATATTATAAACTATATGCTTTTCGGGAAATTATAAAACAACAATCATGCTTCAGCTATAACCATCACCAAGAATTAGGAGCGAATGTTAGGGAGACAACCACACGCACTTCCGGCGTAATGAACTCCGACCCGGAACCATAAGCTTATTTATCACCCAGAGTAAAACTTTACGTATGCGCAGCGACAATAATTGTGGGTAATATTGCAAAGGTGAAGGCCCTTGACTAGTAAACAGTACTTTTCTCGACCATCGTCTAAATTTGCATAACAATGTCCAGACGCGTTTTGTTTATGTCACAGGAGCCCTGACCTTTGACATATTACCCACAATTCATGTCGCTGCGGATACCGTCGTACATGATATGTCATGTTATGTTGTGATATTTTGTGTCATGTTATGCTATGTTATGTTATGTTACAATTATATGACGTCACTCAATAAAATAATTTCTGTTTGACCTACAGGAAAGTTTTGACGGGTTCAAACATGACGACTGTGGCAAACTCTGTCTGATTCCTCTGGAGTCAGTACCGCGAGGCTATGAGAGTGGTGAGCGGATGACATGGTATCGCTTCCATAGGGCCATGGAAGGGTTTTTCCTCCACTCGATTCCCTTTGCGGTCGAGGTTGGTAAACCATTTTATTGAATGTATTGGTCTCAAATGGCATGGCTAGTGACAGAACGTTTAAATGTAATACTTTTATCCAATGAAATGCTGCAATTGCTTACTCAGTAGTGTGTACGTCTGCCAATCAAGAAATCCAACTTCATTAGTACCATGTCTTTTACTTAACATCGATTCAATAGTAAATTAGTCGTTCAGCAATTGATTAGCCTTAGTAGGAAATGTGATCTTTTTTTGTCACCATCTTACAAGATCATGCCAAGGGTTAGGTTAGGGTTTTAAGGGTAGGGCTGATAGGATCTGGGCATCCTGTCAATAGAACATGTGCCAGGAAAAATCTTATTGACAGGAATTCGGAACATGTCCTGTCAATTGTATCTTTAAACTCTTATCAGGGAGCTTTTATCGACAGGTACATCGCATAAATAGTTTAGGCATGTATACAAAACGTAGCTTCGAGGGGTTAAAGTAGCAAAACAATATTTCAAAGGCACTTCAGAGTGGTCAACAAGTAGAATCCAGTAAGGCAGTTGCTAAGTTATGTGTTTGTACATTGCACAAAATTTCAGCATATTTGTCATCAACTATCACAGCAGCAAAAGAAATATTTTATTTTTCGTAGCAAGCCCCCAAATGCCATATTGTACCTCCAGGCAAAGGTACGCCTTTTCATGCGTTTTTCGGACTATTCACCTCTGGACTTGTTTTTTTACAATGTAGTTTTGTTCGCAGGCCAAAAAGACGTCCACAACAAGCAGGAGAGTGTTTGTTTGTTTGTTTGTTTGTTTGTTGTTGTCGTTTGTTTACTCATGTTTGTTTGTTGTTGTTGTTTGTTTACTTTGCAGCTCAATCACTCAGATATAGACCATACCCGATGGAAGGTGGGCCAAGTCGAATATAACGATCAGTATTTCGCATCAATCGCCGACTTCGTGCAAAGCTACAACGACGGAAGCGCGCAAAAAGTCCGGGTTCCTACTCCAACAGGTGATGCGGCGATGTACTCATCCCTCCGGCAGCACGGAACCCCCGCACACCCGTCGGAACCTCTTCGGGGCCCGGAGCTGATCGAGCCCGACGGCAGGCGCTACAAGGTGACGGGGCGCCACGTCGAGTACATGGGCTGGAGTTTCGACTGGCGGCTCGCCACCAGCAGCGGTCCGCACCTCTTCGACGTGCGTATGAACGGGGAGCGAATTCTGTACGAACTGGCTCTGAAGGAGATCGCTACCTGGTACTCCGGAACGGACCCGGTCACGACCGCAAAGTTCGTCGACTGCGGGTTACCAGCCGGAGGATACTTCGAACTCGCCAGAGGCATCGACTGCCCGACGACTGCGACCTTCTTCGACACTGTTCACATGATGGACAGGGCGGACCCCGTGATCTACAAAAACTCCGTCTGCGTGTTCGAACTGAACACTGGGATACCTCTCCGCCGCCATTACGAGTCCAACTTCTACGACGGGCAGTCTTTCTACGGAGGACTGGTCGACAACGCATTGGTCCTACGCACTATCCAAACAATTGGCAACTACGACCTCCTGTACGACTTCATTTTCCATCAAAACGGGGTGCTGGAAGTTAAGGCCAGTCTAAACGGCTATGTATGGACTAGCTACTATCAAGCCAGCCAGGCCCCGTATGGGTACCCTACATGGGGTGGCTCTATAGCAAATGTCCATCAACATTTCTTCAACTTCAAAGTGGACCTCGACGTTGGAGGGACCGAAAACAGGTGCGTTAGTTCGAGTGGTGATCAAACTGTTCTGGATTTTACCTAATCTCCAAGGAGATCCTGCGATGGCGTAAGATGGTACCAAACTGGCCAAGGAGTATAGTCAGCCAAGAGGTGTACATTTGCAATGTAGAATCTGCCCCCAGTCGGCTAGAACAAAAGCTATTAACCTCCAATTGTTTCCCGATGAAACTGTGCTTGCAGTGTACGGCCTCCTTCTTGTTTGGTGCTAACTTCTAACTGGGACATGTGCTGGTCACTAACTTTGTCCCAGTGTAAATCGCCAGGTAGTGAAACACACTCCTAAGCAGGCTTCAATCCTCTGCAAGCTTTTGATACTGTCTCGTGCTACCGTAGGATCTGCTTGGAGATTACACCTTACCCAGAACTTAGGTGCGCAGGTCAAAGTTTGGGGCACACTTAGATAGTACGAAGCGATTTATTAATATTCACTATACCTAAATTCAGTGTGGTCATTTGTTTCCAGTCAACGTTATTTTAAAAATTAGAACTTAAGTGGTGAGAAGATAGAGCTGTGTGTGTCGTCCTTCTTATGTCTGAAAATTGACGAAGACATTGTCAACATTTTTGTTGAAGATTCTTTTTGTTGAAAGAAGTGGGTATCTGACTGACTTTTAACAGAGCAAGTTGACACTCACAGGATTGCAGCTCTATTGTCATTTTTTCTTTAAACCTCAGTAACGTTACTGGGTGTCACCTGTAAAATAATGATCTCAATTTTTATCGATACAAGGCTTCTTACTATAAGACAGTGACTCAAAAATTGCAAAATTCTTCAAAAATATAGATTTCGACTGTCGTGAAAAGAACATTACAGAAACATTTGGTCACATTTTGAAAGACACTGGCTATATAGAAATTCTAAATAACCTTTATCCAAATACACAAACCACGTGTAGTTTTCCCCAGATTATTGTATCTCTATACTGCATTATCACAAGAGAGCAATAAAGACAAAAAAGTTACTTAGTTTTGAGGTTTAGATTTCCTTCATGGCTTCCCAAACTCACTAGTGTTACATATGTGTCAGTTACTGTCACAAATGCGCAATACGCTACAACTAACTTAAGGTGCACGTGTCATATGTAACGCTATTTCACCTTTATCTGCGGGGTAACCTATATTCGGTGTTTTTAAAGAGAGGATTTATAGGGATGGCAAGTCGACAGACGTGGGTTTAAACTAAAAAATTGTGAAAATATCGCAATGAAACCACCGTCCGTTGATTTAATATCCCTAAATACCTTGTTTTAAGAACAACGAATATAGGTTACCCTGCGGATAAAGGTGAATTGGTGTTAAACCCCAACCACTCATTACAGGTTTGAGACGGTGGACATTATACTAGACAACGTCACCCTCCCCTTCCGGCCCAACGTACGTCACTTCCTGACGCGGTTCGAACGTAACCAGAAAACCAGGGAGACGGAAGCCACCGTCCAGTACGACTTCACAAAGCCCAAATACTACAACTTTTACAGCGACAACAACAAGAACCGGTCAGTTAAGCATACTCTTTTTCTCCCTGTCACATTGACGTGTGTTTTCTTCCACAATAGTAGAAGCTAGTTAGTTGCACAACGGATAGCCACACACTTCTGTTAATTGCATGCACGGAATCCCCAAATCCAGCTAAATAACTCCGCATTGGAGCTCCATCCGGATAATTGCACGAAATATGCTGGCAAATGGGGTGTGCAATTAAACGGCTTCTACTGTAGTAGTGATATGATTTCATACTATGATTTCAATCAAGGCGAGCCTCGTGTTGGTGCAATGAACCCGGATGACCCCGGTAACTTGATGATACAAGAATGTTATTTTCTTTTTTTTTTCTTGACATGAAGCTTCAATGCTCACCGTGGGTACCGTATCCAGCTGAACGGGATAGCCAAGAATCTTCTCCCAAAAGACGGCGCGACTGCCGTCAACGGCGCGGCGTGGATGGACTACCAGGTGGCCGTCACCCGTCGGAAGGACTCCGAGCCCAGCAGCTCCTCCATCTTCAACCAGAACGACCTGTTCGACCCCGTGGTCGACTTCCAGTCCTTCATCGACGACGACGAGAACATCGTGGACGAGGACCTGGTGGCGTGGGTCACCCTGGCGGCGCACCACCTCCCCCACTCCGAGGACTACCCCGTCACCGCCACGGCAGGGAACCAGCTGCAGTTCTTCATCCGACCCTTCCACTTCTACGACGAGGACCCGTCCATGGCGTCGTCCAACGCCGTCTGGATCGGGCGGAGTCCCGGCTCGCCCGAGAATTACGTAGAGAGGTACGGTACGCCCGAGGTGTCCACCTGCGAGCCAAAACACACCCCCATGAATTATGACGGCAGGTGGCATAACGCATGATAATCTATCCCATATGTACTCCATCCCAGGAGCGCTTTTGGGATAGAAGCACATCTGGGATACAAACTTATCCCAGGTATATAACACATGATATGTTTCAAGAATTGCAAATGTGGATAGGAGTTGTTTTTACACACTTTTCTTTGAAGGAGTAGAGGACCATATATATTATAGACCACGTATGTGTTCTGACTTCAGGCCATAGCAAGTAAATTCCATGGATGACATCCAGTCTACAGAATGCAAAAATAATGTCAAAAAACTCATGACTTCCATGGTGGTGCAGCTTTATAATTATCCCACTAGTTTCGCTTTTACAACTTTAGTCATTGCTACCTATTGCTAGCTAGTGACACTTCTACAAGTACAATTATTGGGCTATAAGAAAACATATTTACCATTTCTCGTCATGTTGACCATGTATGAAAATTAAATTTTTTTTTTCTGAAATCAGACAAAAATTATGGAGCTGGTGTCATCCATAAAATTTACTTGCTGTGGCCTATCACTTCTTAAGTATTCCACTATTCCAAACGTAATCATTCGAAAATTATTACTTTGGGTTTGCTTACGTTCTTTATGTTTATGTTTATGTTTATTATGACATTCCATTTGTGAAACAACATATGATTAGTAATCTTCCTGGAGCTCGTTACTTAAAAACACAATACAATTACATACTTGATAATTAGAAATACGAACAATAACAACTTGAATTACAATTACTTAATCAATGATAACTAAAACTTTTATTTACTTACTTAGTATTTACTTACTATATATATATATATATATATATATATATATATGTATATATATATATATATATATATAAAATTATAAAAGCTTTAAAAAACTAATGAAATTAAAAGTTTTCGAGAGGTCAGGGTACATATATTTGGACCATGTGTATTTACCACCATTTGTCAATACGCACGTGTTTGTACTTTTTGTCCATATCGTGATATTTTCTTAAAATATGTATGTGTTTCCAGATACAACATTAGAAGGTAAAGCGTCTTATTTTTTTATTTGTCCTCCTAAAGGCAAATGTTCTGTTTTTATCTATAGTTTAGAGTTTTGTTTGAGTGACTCTTTTTGACAGTGTCGTGCGGTATGTATGTGTCGATTTAATTGTTGTAATTCTTTCAGGATGCACTTAGTAAGTCTAATTAAGTAACTCTATGTAATGAATATTTTCCGTCCTAGCTTTTTTATTTACTCTCCTTTGTTCGTAGGTTACAAACATTTAATACTTTTGGGTCATTAAATTAAGCAACTGGATATGAATTTTCATAACAATATGCAGTCGCTTGAGTAACTACTGTAGAATAAGATCAAAAGCTGGCAGAGGAGTGAAGCCGGCCTAGGAGTGTGTATGAGACTGTTTGACACCCTTTGGCCGGCTATACTCCTTGGCCAGCTTTGATACTATCTTATGACGCTTGCTTGGAGATTAAGTCACCAGGGCTTCTAGGCTTCAATATCTACAGTATTGGCTGGCTTGACATGCAAATGTAGCAAAACTGTCAAATAAAATCAAGTTAAATCATTTTTAACCTTCTAGTTTTTCTCTTCTTTTTTCTTGTTACTTCGATATTGGGTGACTTTGTTGAACACATTCCCAAACATAGAACATGCGAATTAAAGTACATAATAATTTTGTTTGGGGACGGTTCAATATTGATGATTTCTGGATACGACAGTTTTACTATAAATTAAAAAAAAAAGAAAACGATGGGCGTGAATATTAACGAGCTACAAACTACTTCCAAGAGAAGTGAGTTTGATTTCAAACTAACTTCAGCTTAGCCTGGATGCCAGACGCCCAAACAGGGTTATACCAATCCCTTGCCCCCGTTTACACGAAGTAACCAAGGCAGTCTTGCATTCGT
Organism: Branchiostoma floridae x Branchiostoma belcheri; assembly: GCA_019207045.1. Taxonomy (NCBI): domain Eukaryota; kingdom Metazoa; phylum Chordata; class Leptocardii; order Amphioxiformes; family Branchiostomatidae; genus Branchiostoma; species Branchiostoma floridae x Branchiostoma belcheri. Next base: position 21,085,836 of record CM033028.1, on the reverse strand, counting down.
CATCTAAATTATTTTCTTATTTGCATAATTGATGTCTGTAGATGTTCCATTTGCCATAAATTACATATGTCACATCTATTGCGAAATTATATTAGGATTTTCGATTTCCCTAATTAATTATGTAAAGTCGGGCTTAGCTCGAACAATTAAGTACTGATTTACAAACATGAATTATGGATTAATTTGCATAACTGATCTTTTATTATGTAAATCTAAGTCTAAGCTACATGGAAACCCGTCGTTCATTTGTTCAATTATTCTCCTTGAAAGATGTTGACAAAACAACCCTGCAGATCTAGAGCAAACTGCTAAGGGGCGCAAAATTACTCCACTTCTTCCTTTCATGAGAAGATTTCTGTCACAAAAGAATTTAGGCATATACAGGTCAAAAGATACAAAAACGAGAAGTTCTGCTGCTGTACCAAAGTCAGCCACCAGGGGGTGCAAAATTGACCTCGACCTTTGCTTTGTCTTCCCAAGAATAACGCAGAAAACAACCCAAAAATTAAGGAAACAATAATCTATGACGAATGATTTTATTGTATCGACATTTCATGGAGAAGAATTTCCAAGCTCACCTAGGCTTGTATGACACCAAACATTGAACTTACATGAAAAATACCAGAAATACATGTCAGAATGATGAAAGTAGCAAATAACTTACAAACTAATATATATAATTAAAATACCCCTTCATGAAATAGCAAACTTATTGAATATGATCTGAGTAATGAAAAATATGAATTCGGTCCTATTATTCAACATTTTTTCAAAGAGTATTTGACAAGGAATTGGTAGAATGGAATGTATTTGACTTTCATAACAGCATTCTTAAAATATCAAGACCTCTGTCTGTAAAGGCAAAAGTCTAGATTTTTGCATACGTCAATTCTGAGAAGAAACCTCAGACCTATAGACCAAAATTTGTCCTGAATGCACACTTACCGGATTGAGATAAATTATGAGAATAATTCTGACTTCAGTAATGATATCAATGTTGATAGAATAGCTGTAGAGCAAACAAACAGCAAGGAAAAAGAGCAAACACATTGAAGTTCTTCTAATCTTAAAATTCAAAAGACAAAGTTTCATAAACTGTCTAATGAAAAGGAAGTTGAAATTGACTGTCTTCAATCATAAAGATCATGCTTAATGCCAAAGTGGTCTAATAGTATCACAATGTTCCAAATAAATCGGGCTCTATGAATACAAATAGACCTATCATACTTATCATATATCATACTGAAATATTACTACTTGTCACAATGTGAACTGTCAATACTGACACAGTTAGGTAATAGTTCATACACAAATAAAGGCTACTTTTATACTTACACTGACAACAATACAGCTATTGAATGCATCAATGTACTTGCCGACAAAATCAGACTATCATCTGTCCTACTAGTCAGTTCAGTTCAATTCATCCATCCGGTGACACTATGAAGTTCTTCCATACGACTCCGTCGCGCATGACAAGTAACTTCTAAATTGAGCATTGACCAAACATACAGAAACTCAAAAGTCCAGCAGTTGCCACGTTACAACATATGATGTTAGTGAACAACAACATTTTGTTAAGACGTTACCAAGGCATGTACATGTAATACTTTCAAATTTGTCGGATGTTCACATTCACAACTCATATTCAACATGTCCTGCTTAAAGATGAATACTTCTTCTTCACTGGGTAGGAATGACCTCTTGTATATATGGAGAATGTATAGTAGAGAGTATAAGTGAGCTTCAAAACGATGAATAATGGGAACATCAACTGAAGAAAATGTGAATTCTCCAATGAGAGCTTGTCCAGAAAAAGTAAGTAAATACACCATGTACAAATATGCAAAATAAGTAATTTTCATTGGTTGGCTGATTTTTTTTGCTGATTGGCTAAATGATAAAATGGTTGATTGATTGATTGGTAGATTTGGTTGATATAGTTGCTGTTCTGTTTAGAAGCCCACAAAACATTTACATACTCTTAATCAGAAAGCAATTCTAACAGGGACTACTATGAATTGCTAATAAAATAATGCTTACCACAACTAAAATTCCACCTCCTTACAGATAAAACAATGACAATCATAAGAATGTTTTTGCTAAATTGCACTAAATTACTTTAAGGGGAACTCAACTCTATGATCAAACAGCTGTTATTCTTTGAAATATGAAGTTGAAAGTGTTATTAATAATTTTTTTGGTAAAATTTCATCACTAAAAACAATTTTAACCAAAAACGAAACGAGAATCAACATTCTTATTCTACAAGAATCACAGAAGGTCTTGGAAGAAACTTGGAGTCGCCTGCGCCGCAGCCGACCGATGATGATGAATCATTTTCAAGGTCGACTCAAGATTTCAAATATAAAATTTGATTTGAATGTGAAATATTGTGTGGGGGGTATAAAATATTGCTATATGTCGCAAGTATAGCCTAGCAATATCCTGACTCAAAGGACTCTTTCGATCAAATTAGTTCTGATGGAAACAATATCAATTTTTCAATTGAGTTCCCCTTTTGATGTTTCAGTACAGACAACGATATAGAACTTCCTCTAGACAACACTGACGTAAAATCTTGAATTTGCCTACAGTAAACCTGATCACCTTAAACTTTCTTGTAAGCTTTTATCAATCACATTACAAAACAGTGGCAAGTTGCTGTGCTGCAATTACGAAAGTGCATATTTTAAGACTACAGTAACAGTTATGACCACTTACATATCAGTGCCGGCCATGTGCAACATTATCAGTAGCCGGTGAAGACAGTGATTGTGTTTTTATTGGTCACAACCAGCTGTCCCCCCGGACCCACTGCCACCCCTGATGGGTATTCAGCACGGACGGCAATGTGGCGGACATACACGCCCCGGCCGGTGTACATCACCACGCGCTGGTTGTCTTGGTCCACCACCATGATGTGACCAGAACTGTCCACGCAGATGCCTTCGGGATACCTCAGCTCACCACCACCCACTCCCGGTCCTCCGAACCTCATCACGTACCGGCCGGCCTCGTCATACTTGTAGATGAAGTGAGTGCCGAAGTCGGAGACGAAGATGTCTCCTTTCCCACCAACGGCGACGAACATCGGTGTCTTCATCCGCGGACCGACGCCCCACAGGAGTGTCCCATCCGGCGTGAAGGCCTGCACACCACCACGGCTGTAACCGTCAGACCATGTGACGAACACGTGGTCATTGTGCAGACCCACGGCCATTCCGCGGACCCCTCCCCGTGGCACAGTGTCAGGCAGGTCAAAGTTGGCCTTGAGAAGACCATCCCTGCTAAACTGTACCACGGAGTCAGGTTTGGCAGGGTATCCAATCATCAAGACCCACGGATGGCCATCCTTGTCGATGGACACATCATATGGCATCTTTGATGGGTACCCTAGCCCTGTAGCTTGTGGGAACTGGTACAGGTAAGCACCTTCCATGTTGTAGACTTGGAGGCGAGATTTGGACCGATCAGCCACCCAGATCTTGTTGTCGGGGGAAACTGCCACTCCGCGTGGGCTGCGCAGTTTTCCAGCCCCCGGCTCATCACCGAATGTGATGATGTGTGGCCTGCTGGCTTGGTCAGAAGTTTTTGCTAAGAAAAACAAACATGGCCACATTTTAGTTTGGGCTGTCACATCAATATTTGCTGAATAAGTCATTATGATTATTAAGACAGTGATCCGATATTCTTTCTCTCACAGTCCACGTTTCTTTTCACCACCAGGACGTGCGATTCCTACGGTCTTTTTTATCATAAATGTTGATAATGAGATGGGCAAAGATCACTGCTGATGGATGTCGTGGAGCCCCAACGACTACTGTGGTTATGGGCCGTGAGTGAGTGAGTGAGTGAGTGAGTGAGTGAGTGAGTGAGTGAGTGAGTGAGTGAGTGAGTGAGTGAATGAGCGAGTGAGCGAGCGAGTGAGCGAGCGAGTGAGTGAGTGAGTGAGTGAATGAGCGAGTGAGCGAGTGAGTGAGTGAGTGAATGAGCGAGTGACCGAGCGAGTGAGTGAGTGAGTGAGTGAGTACAACCAGCCAGTCTTTTTACGTCAAGTAATGACACTGCTGTACTAAAACCTTTTTGGTGTTTGGCTGTACAAAAAATAAATTGACGTACGTCAGAAATTAAACAAGAAAAATTCAAATTTCTGTTTTAGATTGACTTTGTAAAACAGTGTGAAGATGAGAAAAATAAAGCTAAAATAGGCTAGATAAGAACTGTTATAACAAACCTCCAGTGTCCGTATGGGTGGAACCCGGGATGCTGATTGGTGCAGGTCCAGCTGCTTCCATCTCCATGGTGATGCCGTGTGAGGGACTACGCCCAAGGACCGGACTCACCTAAACGGTTAGAATTGGTCAAGTAAGTATGCAGTATTCTCAATTTCTATCTATCACATCTGATTTAGAACGGGTCAAGTAAGTATGCAACATTCTCAATTTCTATCTATCACATCTGATTTAGAATGGGTCAAGTAAGTATGCAGCATTCTCAATTTCTATCTATCACATCTGATTTAGAATGGGTCAAGTAAGTATGCAGCATTCTCAATTTCCATCCATCACGTCTGATTTAGATTGGGTCAAGTTAGTACGCAGCATTCTCAATTTCTATCTATCACATCTGATTTAAAACGGGTCAAGTAAGTATACAACATTCTCAATTTCTATCTATCACATCTGATTTAGAATGGGTCAAGTAAGTATGCAGCATTATCAATTTCTATCTATCACATCAAGTAAGTATGCAGCATTATCAATTTCTATCTATCACATCTGATTTAGAATGGGTCAAGTAAGTATGCAACACTCTCAATTTCTATCACATCTGATTTAGAATGGGTCAAGTCAATATGCAACACTCTCAATTTCTATCTATCACATCTGATTTAGAACGGGTCAAGTAAGTATGCAGCATTCTCAATTTATATCTATCACATCTGATTTAGAACGGGTCAAGTAAGTATGCAGCATTCTCAATTTCTATCTATCACATCTGATTTAAAACGGGTCAAGTAAGTATACAACATTCTCAATTTCTATCTATCACATCTGATTTAGAATGGGTCAAGTAAGTATGCAGCATTATCAATTTCTATCCATCACATCAAGTAAGTATGCAGCATTATCAATTTCTATCTATCACATCTGATTTAGAATGGGTCAAGTAAGTATGCAGCATTCTCAATTTCTGTCTATCACATCTGATTTAGAATGGCTCAAGTCAGTATGCAGCATTCTCAATTTCTGTCTATCACATCTGATTTAGAATGGGTCAAGTTAGTATGCAGCATTCTCAATTTCTGTCTATCACATCTGATTTAGAATGGGTCAAGTTAGTATGCAGCATTCTCAATTTCTATCTATCACATCTGATTTAGAATGGGTCAAGTAAGTATGCAGCAATCACATCTGATTTCTATCTATCACATCTGATTTAGAATGGGTCAAGTAAGTATGCATCATTCTCAATTTTTTGTCTATCACATCTGATTTAGAATGGGTCAAGTCAGTATGCAGCATTCTCAATTTCTATCTATCACATCTGATTTAGAATGGGTCAAGTAAGTATGCAGCATTCTCAATTTTTATCTACCAAGTCTGATTTAAAATGGGTCAGGTACGTATGTAGCATTCTCAATTTCTATCTATCACATCTGATTTAGAATGTGTTAAGGAAGTATGCAGTATTCTCAAGTTTAATCTATCACATCTAATTTTGCTTCGTAAAGAAGGCGTGATACGACTGCATTAGGTTTTCCAAGGACAGAAAGGGCTATGCTATGCTATGTTTGTGCATCGATGATGCAGAAAAACGTCTCCAATAGTCATCTAGATCTTTTAATGTATCATCACCAAGGCTACACTGATGCTACCTGAGCTCCCAGAGTCAGCCAATGAGGGCCTATAAGTACTGACCTTGATGACGTCAGCAGATTTCACTTTGCCAGTCCTCATCAGTACAGCAGGAACAGCAGAACTGCCAGTGGGCCCTGCTGTGGCTGTAGCCTGCTTTGTCGGCGCAGGAATACTTTGCCAGGCAGCACTGTCAGTAGTGTCAGGTACCGCTGTGGCTGTAGCCAGCTGTAAAGGAGTAAGTGAACAATGTTTGCGGTGTCATATTTGCAGATTTACTTTTACAGAATATTCATAGTAAGGTTTATCATATACTTGTCTTGGTATATGTTTGGATGTGCCTTTTTATCGCTTGTTTGTTTATGTGAATATCCAGTATAAATCAGTAAACTTACAGAGCCATGGTTCCAAGGTCGGGATCCGGAGTTGAGGTGCGTCAGGAGCACGGGTAGCACGATCACCAATGTTACCAAGGCACCGGTTGCCATGCCAACGCACAACAGTAGTCGTGGTGACAGGCGGTGACGTAGCTGTCCCCAAATGGTACGGTTCTCATGGTCTGAGGGCGGACAAAAAAATACATTATTGGTTACCAACTCAAATCAAGTTTCACTGCTACTATTTTTTGTCTAATGTTTGAATTGTATCAGTTCATCAAGTGGCATACTTCAGCTCTACTTTGAAAACATCCCTTCCCTGTATACTTCTGATGATTTTGAACAATAGAAAGCTATTGATGTCAATAGGTTTTTATCCCTTTAGAGAGAGGAATGTCACAATTCTGCTGTAACACCAACCTGGAGGCTGGTTGGAGTTGTACATCGGGTTTGGTTGCAGCTGGTTGATGACGTCCTGCGGGTTTGATAACGGATTTGGCCCGCCCGGCACTTGTTGGGCCCTTCCGGTCGGCCTCCCAGGCCTCGGGGTGGAGGGGACAGCAGGAGCGTCTCGGTTCAGAGCTGGCCCGAGACGCATCCCGAACGATTCTCCATCCTCATACACGTGTGTGGCGGTCGCCACAGGTTGGGCCCCATCGGTGGTTCGTCCTGGCCTCGGGGTGGATGGGACAGCAGGGGCGCCGCGAGGGTCTTGTTTCAGGGGTGGTCCAAGACGCATCCCGAACGTGTCTCCATCCTCATACACGTGTGCGGAGGCCGCCACAGGTTGGGATGACCCACCAACTTCTTTCGGGGTTGTTTGTTGACCATCAGCACTTCCAGCGGGTCCTAAAGAATAAAGACATACTAACTTAGACTTCCACGACCTCATACCTTCTGCAATGAATGTTAGCCTTTCCGAATGACGTATTACAGACGTTTCTCAATGATTATGCAAATAAGCCCTCATTAGTATAAATTATATCAGTGCACCATCTTCTCTACCCAAACAACATTAGTTCATGGTTGCCTTTCCTCATTCATTATGCAGATAATTAGTAAGGCCTTCACTTGTTTGTCTAATGATGTTCACATTTACTTAACGTCCAAACGTCACAATAATGAAATTCCCGTCATCGGCCACAACAGTATCATAATAATTTCTGAAAATGCACATATGTTATTCATTTACATGATATCTATAGATCTTTCTCTATGAATTACTTATATCACATGTTTGAATAGTTCTATTGATATTATGAAACGCAGCCTATCTATAGCATTTCCTAGTCATTAATGAAAATTATCCCATAATTTGCACAATCACCACCTTATTGAGTCAATCATTATCGAAACTTATCAACATACCAAATGTCAAATTATTCTTCTTAAAAAGGAAAAAGACCTGTATAGTTGAAAAAGCTGCTTCGGGCCTAAAACCTGTTTCGGGGCCTAAAACTATAATCAGTTCTTCAAGTTCCAAAAATCTACTATCAAACCATCATGACCATATATACTAGTAGTATGTCAAGAACATGAGATATCAATCCAGAGGCCCTGCTGCAGTACCTTAGAAAACCTCTAGGTTGTCCTTAATCTGTACATTTCTTCATTATACCAACATCATAACGCATATCATAAAGTTCTATTTACATTTTTTTGGGTTGTGCTGTTTACAAACGAAGAAGCAAAAAACACACATGCAACACGTAACCTTCTTGGCAAAGAAGACCGATCAAAATGACCGGAAGATTTACTTAATCTGATTTGAAATTGATTGGTAATGCCAGCCTTGTATGCGCTTTAGCCCGTTTTTGTTGTTAGTATTTTTGTTATTCTTATGTTGCGTAATGACTTAGTTTATGGTCATGTCATCTTAAGTTATACGTTTCGTTATAATCTCAATTTTGTTACTTTTGATTGTCATTGTATGTAATATACAGAGCAGAAGACCTCCATAAGCTCATTGTGAGCTTCTTGTCCAATGTTCAAAAAGATGAATGCGAATAAAATAAAGAAGACCGATTTGAGCTCCTCATGAATAAGTAAAGGTTCAAACAAACAAACAAACAAACAAACAAAAGTAATTAATAGATTATAGGCAGATTAAAATAAAGCATTCCTATAAAATTATTTCAAATAATTGCCAGTGAAGGGTATTTAAATAATCAGTGACACTAAATCTAAAAGTAATTAGACGGCGATCACGCTGCTACCTCGCAGGGATCTAAATTTCATTAATTTGTCTAACCCTTGATTTTATAATTGGAATATTGTTGAAAATGGAACAGTATGACACAAAAGTCAACAAAAACTGAAGGTGCAAAAAATGTTTTTGATCTGTGCAATTCCTTGAAAGATCTAAATTTGGGGTCGCAGAGTGATCGTAGCGCCATCCTAGTGGAATGGGGGTGTTATAGGTGTGTTAGTATATATTATGTGTTTGGACTCTGTTACTGAGGAGGCAAGAGCACATTCATCAGAATACTTTTCTCACTTATAGCCACAATGAATTCCTCAGGCATATGTACTTTAATTAGAAACAACGACTGAAACATATGCTTTTGATGAATAGCCTTACTATGATTAACATATTTGCTTACTATGCAAATATATTCTGTTATATTTACAAATACGAGTGAGAAGAACTGTAAGCACAGTCTCATATACGAGGTAATGAGATTCAAATATGTCGGGAAGGAATGTTTCTACAGTGCGTGGGTACATAATGGTTTCACAACGAGTGTAAAATACGTCTAGAGTTATAGATAGATGGAGCAAACTATGATTTAGCAAATAATAATATCGTGTCTGTTTAATAAATACTTGATATGTACCCCCATACACCCTGTCATATTTTGAAAAAACGAAAGAAACATCGTCACTAATATAAATAGCACAGACTCTTAAACGGACGTAATGAGAAAAGCTGTTACTGTATACATGTAGTATCGACTCATACGCGGGTGATGAGATTCAGATATGTCGGGAAGGAATGTTTCTACAGTGCGTGGGTACATAATGGTTTCACAACGAGTGTAAAATACGTCTAGAGTTATAGATAGATGGAGCAAACTATGATTTAGCAAATAATAATATCGTGTCTGTTTAATAAATACTTGATATGTACCCCCATACACCCTGTCATATTTTGAAAAAACGAATTCAAAGAAACATCGTCACTAGTATAAATAGCACAGAAACAGCTCAAAAGGGCCCTGTCTTAAACGGACGTAATGAGAAAAGCTGTTACTGTATACATGTAGTATCGACTCATACGCGGGTAATGAGATTCAGATATGTCGGGAAGGAATGTTTCTACAGTGCGTGGGTACATAATGGTTTCACAACGAGTGTAAAATACGTCTAGAGTTATAGATAGAAAGAGTAAAATATGATTTAGCAAATATCGTGTCTGCTTAATAAATACTTGATATGTACCCCCATACACCCTGTCATATTTTCTATAAAAAAACGAAAGAAAAATCATCACAAATTAGCACAGACTCGTAAACGGACGTAATGAGAAAAGCTGTTACTGTATACATGTAGTATCGACTCATACGTTGAGTAATGAGATTCAAATATGTCGGGACGGAATATTTGCACTGCGGTTGGGTAGATCATGGTTTCACAACAATAGTCACCGGTAGTAATAGGTTTAATATGATATCATAATCATTCAGGGCCAAATACCTGGACAGCCTATGTAAATTTGACACACGAGTAGCTGGAGAGAAAATTTCACATCACGATTGGAAAACACAACTGCTTAACTAGACAACGATTCTATTTTTTTCGCCTTGATTCCTTCTTGGAGTAACTACTAAAGGTCTTATCAGAGAAAGACAGACTATTTTTCGACCCAAGTCAGTTAGGCTTGCTTCAGCATACAGCGACGGAACTATCGCTAGGGGGGGTCAAAACCAACAGACATACAGACAGACAAACACAAATTGGAAAATTGTTCTCCCTCAGCAAGGAGGTTTCATCAGCGACTTGTTTCATCACTTTGTTAATAATGTTATCAAAGGTCTACACACATATCCGAGTGTTATATAAACATATGAAACGTACAGGACAGCAAATGCGCTTGTTACATAAAGGAGGCTGTATGGTAGGGTCATAAGTAGAAGTATGGATCAGAAACTCTACCGTGGTGAGCGGGAAATAAACTCATTTACACTTCGGATCGTTTTAGTCATGCTATAGCAGCGGCACCTAGCTGCGGTGCAAAGTATTGCTCTGGTAGGAAAATGGTACGTTTTTGTTTGTGCAAAGAAACTTTGTTATACAAATTATTCTCCCCATTCGGAAATTATCTACTATTCTCAGCAACCCAAACAATCTGACGGGGACCAGAAGAGCTGTGAGAGGAAATGTTGCATGGACTCTGTCAACTCTGGTACTAGTGGATGGTTTACATGAACATTCATGACTGGAATATACTTATTCAATACTTTAAGGCAACAGGTGCTAGTCTTGAAATCCCAACCTGCTATGCAGGACGAAAACGATCAGTCCCCTAAAACTGGACTATATTAATGTTACTACAGGAAGGAGTAAAAGAAAATGAATCCTGGGATAGTGATTGTAATGCAGACTGCACGATGTCCTGTTTTGATATTAGCAAAAGGCTACAAAATTATTCCCTCCCCAACGACAAAGTTTAACATTTTTCTGCAGGATTTTGCTTGTTGCTTGATATGCTTTTATACCAGGCTAAAGTCTAATTCATGACACGAGAAACCATCAATTATAAGTACGTGGAAAGATCAGAAATCTTGCAATTTCTAAAGTTAACGTTATGATTTTTCATAGCTCTAGATGTGCATGTTGCATTTTTCATTGTGTCACAAGTACGAGGGCCCACAACGACAAATTCGTTTTAGTTACTGCCGCGATTCAAGCTGTTTTCTTGTCTGATTTGAACTATGTAAGTTTTAGAACATGTTGCTATCAACACAATTAGTCGGTTTACATGAGCATTTAATGCTAGAGTATAACTATTCAATACTTAATAGTTACACATGGTACTGAAACGATCAGTCCCCTAAAACTGGATTATATGAAGACGTAAAAGAAAATGAATCCTGCGACAGTGATCGTAATGCAGATTGCACGCTGTCGTGTTTTGGTATTAACAGAAGACTACAAAGTTATTCCATACCCAAAGACAAAGTATATCTTTTTTTTTTACATTTTTCTTGTTTCTTATTTGCTTTAAAACCAGGCTAAAGGGTAAACCATGACACAATGAAATACAAGTGCGTGGAAAGTTCAGGAATCCAATGCAATTTCTAAAGTTGACCTTATGATTTTTCATAGCTCTAAATGGGCATGTTGCATTTTTCATTTGTCTCACAAGTACGAGGGCCCACAACGACAAATTCGTTTTAGATACTGCCGCGACTTAAGATGTTTTCTTGGCTGCTTTGAACTATGTAAGTCTTAGAACATGTTGAATGGATCATATCACACAAGTAGTTGGTTTACATGGACATTTATAACTACAGTATACCCATTCAATACTTAATAGCTACACATGGTAGTCTTTAAACCCTACTTGCTATGCTGGACTAAAATCAGTAGTCCTTTAAAATCATGGGTCTGCATGATGATCGACTGCGAGACATTATCTAATATAATGGTTACCATAAGAATGAGTAGAAATTGAATCCTGCGACGGTTATCGTAATTCGGTCTATACTATCTAGTGTTTTAGTAATAATAAAATGCTACAATATACGTATTTAATTCTTTGTCACTACAAATAGGACTAAAACGGATATCATATGGTAGATCAGCAAGATAATCATATAGATCATAATGTGGCTGGCCAGAAGAATGATAGTAAATTTTGAAACCTGCGACAGTGATCGTAATTCAGACTTCAAGGTGTAAACTTTTGACGATGTCATGGTATCAGAAATATAAGGCTACAGGCCAGGCCCTGTTTTTGATGTGACCTAAGCCTAAGATACCCCCATAAGTGTGATGATACTCGAGCTAAGTTTTACTAACCTGGCGGTTGATCTAGGTCCGCGTTGTACATCGGGTTCAGCGGTAGGTTGACGATGTCTTCCTCCCGCATCCAGTAGACACCGGCCCTTTTTGCGTTCCTCCGTTTGGGGAGAAGAAGCCGACCCTGTCCGGAGGGACCAGGCGGATCCTCTGGAGTTTGTCCAGAGGGACGGGATGGTTCGCCTGGAGCCTGTCCGGCGGGATGAGTCGGACCCTCCGGAGTCTGTTCGGGGGGACGAGGCGGTTCCCCAGGAGTTTGTCCGGAGGGACGAGACGATCCTCCACGACGACGACGACGGCGTTTTTTCGGGGGAAGAGGCGGCGGTAACTCTGAAGCCTTGTGGAGCGATGCCATCGGCATGTACTCATTTTCTTTGAGAGATTTCATAGGGGTGTAGCCGTTTTCTACCGAAGATATCGACGCCATCGGAGTATAGCCATTGTCTACCAAAGATGCCATTGGCATGTACCCACTTTCCTCACGTGCCGACCTTCCTGGGCCAACCACCTCTGTCGCTATCTGGGTGTTAAGTGTTCGGGGCGGCTGAAGCTCGTCTCCCGGAGCCTCCACCATCTCGCTCTCGGACCGAACCCACTCTGGTGCCGATCGCGAAATGTGCTTTCTCCGCTATGTCGTGTGGGGAGAAGCCAAACCCACTATTATAATGAATTGTCTAGAAATCGGATGTTGCATTTCATAAGCTTGCAATATCAATATGAACCACTTTCTGTGTGTTTAGGAGGAATTTTCCAATTTACCATGAGCTATTTGCTCTTTGACACTATTGACGTCATGATATACATATTACACTTTGGTACAACCTGTTGTTGTATAAAGTTGTTTTCTTTTTGCAATTATCACTGTGAAGCTACTTTTTTTTTCACTTTAAAGATAGTGTTGTTAAGAGATCTTGTAAGATTATCATAAATCATACTTTCTCGTACATTGGATAATCTAGGCAAAGTGGACATCAGTGGATAAATATTCAAAGTTTTCATTATAAAGAGAATATCAAGTTTACCTACGAATTGAGTCTTTCTATATTATCTTACTTTTGATATCATTGTAGAAACCTCAATATCGTGTCGTCTGTTTCATCGCATAGAGCAAATTTTCACGTACACGAGTGGTAAATGCGCATAGCGCAGACTTGATTTTCCTGCATGCCGGATAACTTGAGTTGGAAGCTGAATATTCAAGAAAACTGGACGAACTGTGATTGGTGTGTTTTTCCCACTACGCCACACGGTAATGTAGACCAATGTTTAGTAAACTAACGTGTTGTGTTGTAATCCCTCTAACTTACTTTAAACACAGAAGTATGGGGAACAAGGTATTCGAATCTATACCCAGTCTATCCAAGCAAAATGAATGTAATTGGGCACTGTTGTTGTTGGGGCTCCAAAATTGTTCATTTGGAAATATTCATTTCAAGACACCCAAAATGAAATTCATCATAAGATATACTGACAGTGTGCGGTGTGATGGTGACTGTGTTTGGCCCAGCGATCCTGATTTCAACCCCCTGACGACATTCCCTGGTACTGCATCAGAACTTCTGTTCTCTACATTTAATGTAGTCGGGCTAGCTAGGAGTTTGATATTTTTGGTGGCAGATAGCTTTTCATAGATCAGGTATCAGGTAGAAGTGGTGTAGGTTTGGGCCCCCTAGCAGCCTGTTCTGGGACTTCGGGGGCGCTTTTGTTAAAATCTGTCAAAGAGGATAACTGAATGAAGGAACAGCGGATTTCCGTAGCATGTCGGTAGCTCTTACATAGATTTACATAATAAGATGCAAATCATTTAACTCCTGCCGATTGCGCCACACGGCCCCACAATCTGGCTTCTTCCTGTTTGGATCTTCTGTATACGTTAATGTGGTAACTTATTGCACTTGGGGCATTGGTGCGGCACTGCGGGATTCGTTCACTGTGGTACGTACTGTTGTGTTATTTTTGCCAACTTTTTATAATTTAGATATTGCGTAATACGTAAAATAGTGACTTAGAAGACAACAAAACACACAAAACTAAGAATCTTCGTTCTTCATCTCTGAAATTCGTTGAGTAATCTTTCGAACCCGCAGTGCCGCACCGGTGCCCCAAGTGCAGTGAGATACCACCTTTAGTCTACCTGCGCACCCACCCTCCCGGTCTTTGGGCCGCGCACACTATCTGGTGATTGAAAAGCGCACGTGTACTAACTGTGTCCTGAACTGGGATCACACTAATAAAGCAACTCTAATTGTCTAGAAATTGGTTTACATAAGGTGAATATGCATAACTAACATGTATTGCTTACCACGTATTATCATATTTACTTTATAATAGTGATTTTCACAACTTGAATTGGAAACAGGGCTTGTTTTTGTAGCATAAAGTCTTGTCAAACAAAACCCTGGAAAAATATTGTGCAGTCTATTTCGTTCAGGACATCATTTTCCGACAGTCACGTACCCAAGCTCTCAATTGGCATATCGAAGACTTGTTTTCCCTGCATACCGGATAACTTGCATTGCATTAGTTTGTGAATATTGAAGAACTAAAGGAGTCGAAAGGAGCTTGTAGTAGGTTTGACTGAATCCTTAAGATTTACAGAACCCCAGAACACAGTTTGGTGCAGTCCACGGTTTTTAATTCTTCTCTCTCGGTCTTCAACACAGTCCACACACAACCTCCTTCTCCCAGAGTTGCTTATATAGACAGACTCTCCTGTCCCCCGTCTCTCGCTTCCCTCCCTCCTCCCTATTTTTCCTTCCGGGTTTGGTATATCGAGTTCTGGACATGCTGTGGTCATCATTTTTGAGTGGTATGGTCTTGGAGCAAACAATAATTGGTGTGGGTTTTGGCCCCCTAGCGGCTTGTTTTGGAACTGCAGGAACCGGCTTAGTTTCAGACTTTGAAAAGGAATAACTCAAGAAAGGGTTGACAGATTGTCATGATTTTTTATCTAATTTGCATAATCAATGAGAAAATTGTCTTATTCCGCTCTGTTCCATTATAGGAATATTGCAAAATGAGCACATATATGCCATAGATTTAAAATAAAAACAGGTAACTAATGTCAGAATTGAGTAGAATGGCAAAGTAGATA
The DNA here is from genome assembly GCA_019207045.1 of Branchiostoma floridae x Branchiostoma belcheri. NCBI lineage: Eukaryota > Metazoa > Chordata > Leptocardii > Amphioxiformes > Branchiostomatidae > Branchiostoma > Branchiostoma floridae x Branchiostoma belcheri. Next base: position 21,070,480 of record CM033028.1, on the reverse strand, counting down.
CAAAGTCAAAGAATGAGATATGAAAGAACAAACATTGAAAAATCTATATTTGGAAGTGGTGGGAACCAATACAGGTCCATATCCAAACCTGAACCTGGACCTGATTGTCTGTGAAAACTTGCGAATGCATAACGCTCAATAGATTGGTCAATTTTGATACAAAGGAATCTGTTTGGTGGAGTACCCAACTCCCACTGGTGTGTTAAAACCCTATCTTCATGTAATCAAGGCTAGCTGCCACTGTACCTTTGACTTTAGAAACTTGCAATTGGTGCAAATGACTATATATAAATTCTACTTCGCTCTTGTTATTTTTTTTTTTTTGGCCCGGCCAGTCCCCAAACGCCTGCCGATACAGCGAGTCAATTTTGTAATCAATGAAACCCGTTCCACCGTTTTTTTTTCAGTTTTGTTTTTCTGTCGGGTCCAAGAAAAAAGTTTTTGCACCCATACGATATACTCATACCTACACCTAATATTGGCATGGTATACGATAATATGTGTATTTAGTCCAATGACAATGTTTAACATTCCTGGCCACTCAGCTTTTATACCGAAGGCAATTTTTTTTTTTTGGGGGGGGGGGGTTCTCTCGCTCACGCATCAGTTTTGAAGTTCTCAGAGGATGTTATCCATACAATCAAATTAACATGGCCTAAAGGACAGCCATGATAAGGCCATAACAAATAAATTTTATGGATGAAATCCGTGTGCCCATTAATTCTAGCTTGATTTAAAAAAAAATAAGATTTTTTTTCTTATTCAGGGATAGTCACATAGACCTACCTACCTACCTACCTAGTCCCTCGACTCCTGGTATACATAGACCAAGATGTGTAAATATTTTGTGTTGTAACCTAATAATTGTATGTAATATCCAATCGTCGCCATGGCAATAACGCTTTTAATGCCAGTCTTGTTTTCCCTGTGACTCCAGTATCAAATGTACATTTACATAGCTTTCATCAAATTTTATTCAACCACAGAAAGTTAACAATCTTTCGCTGGAGAGTCCCTCCCTCACACATTGTCATCTCATCTCAACAAACTTTTAAGTTTAAACATTCTTTCCTCAAGCAAGAGTAAAATACATTTGTACCATCAAGCAGAAATCTTACAAAACAGCATGAACTAGAAAAATTGATAAATAAAACATATACAACCATTTGTGTCCCTACAAATATTATTCATAGAAAAAATCCCAGACACACGGATGCCTTGACTAATAGAAAAATTCCAAGAATATTTTCAGATGATATTTGCAATGAGTTCAACTGTAAGTTCAACTACCTTGAACAGAAAAATAGTTCAGTGATAATAGTTCTAATTTGTTCAAACAATTCAAGATGGGAAATATGTATATATTGAAAACATTTTGAGACTAACTGCACGAATGTCTTTACACTCATAGCAACTTCCAAATAGCTGTGTGATTATTTCACAGAACATGTTTTGACAATTCGCTTCAATTTGCAAATGATATTTTTGGGTTATTTCCTCAATATATTAAGAAGGTGATATTCTGCTTCTGTATATTTTTAGTTTTCAAAGCTGGACACCGGTGGCTCTTTCGTAGTGAGTAAACTATGGCACCTAGACATACTTTGCAGGGCTAGGGATGTGTGCATTTCTTTCCTCTCAGTCCACTGAAGCTTCTACTTAATGTTCTTACATGTTGGAACAAATTAAACATTAGAAATTTATACAAATGATGTATTCTACGTTTCTAACGTAATTAAATGATACGATATAAAAAGTTCAGAGAGTCAAACAAACGTTAGAAAATTTGCCTTATCAGTCATTCTGGCAATAAACATTCAGCTCTAATACAAAGTCATGTGTGAATCCAATAACAAAATTAAAATTTCCTACTTTAAGATAAAGATTTTATATCTTCATAATGCTCATGTTTTCTTAAATTCTAATATTCAATTACTAGACGTTACAATCACATAATATTATACGTAGAAGTCTAATATACATTTCTTTGCCTAACACTTTACTCTCTTTGTTGAGAATTAGCCTTTCGAAATAAAGCTTCTGTAACAGTAAAATTTTGAATCAGATACAAATTACATTTATTTGAGCGACTTGTAGCCATTTCCCTATCCATTATAAGCAGCAGATATGTTTGTACACTGCAGATACTAATGTACACAGTATAACATGTCAGCTAAGTGCTACAGTTAAATCTTGCCTTCAAATAAACACGGGAATCCTTCAGCATTATCAGTGGCTGGAGAAGACAATGGTTGTGTTTTTATCGGTAACAACCAGCTGTCCCCCTGATTTTGCCTACTGTAAGATTTAAAATTTTATGAAATCTTATCCATCACATTACAAAACGGTGGCAATTTGCTGTGCTGCAATTACAAAAGTGCAGAATTTAAGATTACAAAGTACTACAGTGATAGTTATGACCTTTTGCATGTCAGTGCCGGCCATTTGCATCATTATCAGTAGCCGGTGAAGACAGTGATTGTGTTTTTAGTGGTCACAACCAGTTGTCCCCCCGGGCCCACTGCCACCCCTGATGGGTACCCCGGGTATTCAGCACGGACGGCAATGTGGCGGACATACACGCCCCGGCCGGTGTACATCACCACGCGCTGGTTGTCTAGATCCATACTGTCCACCACCATGATGTGACCGGAACTGTCCACACAGATGCCTTTGGGATACCTCAGGTCACCACCACTCCGTCCCGGTCCTCCGAACCTCCTCACGTACCGGCCGGCCTCGTCATACTTGTAGATGAAGTGAGTGCCGAAGTCGGAGACGAAGATGTCTCCTTTCCCGTCAACGGTGACGAACATCGGCTTCTTCATCCGCGGACCGACACCCCACAGGAGTTTCCCAGCCGGATTGAAGGCCTGCACACCACCACGGGAGAGACCGTCAGACCATGTGACGATCACATGGTCATTGCACAGACCAACGGCCATTCCGCGGACCCCTCCCCGTGGCACAGTGTCAGGCAGGTCAAAGCTGGCCTTGAGAAGACCATCCCTGCTAAACTGTACCATGGAGTCAGGGCTGGCAGGGTATCCGATCATCAAGACCCACAGATGACCATCCTTGTCGATGGACACATCAGATGGCTCCTTTGATGGGTACCCTAGCCCGGTAGCTTGTGGGAACTGGTACAGGTAAGCACCTTCCATGCTGTAGACTTGGAGGCTCGATTTGGACCGATCAGCCACCCAGATCTTGTTGTCGGGGGAAACTGCCACTCGCTCCGCGTGCGCTGCGCAGTTTTCCAGCCCCCGGCTCATCACCGAACGTGATGATGTGTGGCCTGCTGGCTTGGTCAGAAGTTTCTGCAGAGAAAAACAAACATGGTCATATTGTAGTTGGACTGTCACATCAATATTTGCTGAATAAATCATTATAATCATTAAGATAGTATCCGATATTCTTTTTCACAATCCATGTTTCTTTTCATCACCTGGACGTCTTCTTTACACAAATGTTGATAATGAGTTCAACCAGACAGTCATTTTACGCGCCAGTGACACTAAGTTGTACTAAAACCTTTTTGGTGTTTTTTCTGTTATATAGAAACAAAATAAAAGACAATAAGTGTGACAATAAATACAATTGGCATGGCGATAGTTTTATTGTTTTTAGAGCATTAATGATTGTTGCAGGTGTGTTCTATTGTGTTCTATTCTTTCGCCTGACAATTTATATGAAGATTGTTTTACTCGATGGATGCTTGCAGAGCATTGTTGTTAAAACAATAAGTGATCTCTTGTGACGATTGACCGATTATAAATGTTTCTCATTGATTATGAAAATGGAAACATTATACAATCAAACTGACGCTCTCTATACTGTTAGGCTTGCCCCACGAGGCGTCGCCAAAAAGGAAATTAAAATACGTCAAAAATGAAAAGAAAATTGAAAGAAAATCTATTTTAGATTAACTTGAAAAAGGCAGTGTAAAGATTAGAAAAAAAATAAAGCTAAAATAGGCTAGATAAGAAATGTTATGACAAACCTCCAGTGTCCGTACGGGTGGAACCCGGGATGCTGATTGGTGCAGGTCCAGCTGCTTCCATCTCCACCGTTATGCAGTGTGAGGGACCACGCCCAGGGACCGGACTCACCTAAACGGTTAGAATGGGTCAAGTAAGTATGCAGCTTTCTCAAGTTCTATATATCACATCTGATTTAGAATGGGTCAGGTAAGTATGCAACATTCTCAATTTCTATCTATCACATCTGATTTAGAATGGGTCAAGTAAGTATGCAGCATTCTCAATTTCTATCTATCACATCTGATATAAAACGGGTCAAGTAAGTATGCAACATTCTCAATTTCTATCTATCACATCTGATTTAGAATGGGTCAAGTAAGTATGCAACATTCTCAATTTCTATCTATCACATCTGATTTAGAATGGGTCAAGTAAGTATGCAGCATTCTCAAGTTCTATCTATCACATCTGATTTAAAACGGGTCAAGTAAGTATGCAGCATTCTCAATTTCTATCTGTCACATCTGATTTAGAATGGGTCAAGTAAGTATGCAACATTCTCAATTTCTATCTATCACATCTGATTTAGAACGGGTCAAGTAAGTATGCAGCATTCTCAATTTCTATCTATCACATCTGATTTAGAATGGGTCAGGTAAGTATGCAACATTCTCAATTTCTATCTATCACATCTGATTTAGAATGGGTCAAGTAAGTATGCAACATTCTCAATTTCTATCTATCACATCTTATTTAGAATGGGTCAGGTAAGTATGCAACATTCTCAATTTCTATCTATCACATCTGATTTAGAATGGGTCAAGTAAGCATGCAGCATTGTCAAGTTCTATCTATCACATCTGATTTAGAATGGGTCAAGTAAGCATGCAGCATTGTCAAGTTCTATTTATCACATCTGATTTAAAATGGGTCAAGTAAGTATGCAACATTCTCAATTTCTATCTATCACATCTGATTTAGAATGGGTCAAGTAAGTATGCAGCATTCTCAAGTTCTATCTATCACATCTGATTTAAAACGGGTCAAGTAAGTATGCAGCATCGTCAAGTTCTATTTATCACATCTGATTTAGAATGGGTCAGTTAAGTATGCAACATTCTCAATTTCTATCTATCACATCTGATTTAGAATGGGTCAAGTAAGCATGCAGCATTGTCAAGTTCTATTTATCACATCTGATTTAGAATGGGTCAAGTAAGTATGCAACATTCTCAATTTCTATCTATCACATCTGATTTAGAATGGATCAAGTAAGTATGCAGCATTCTCAATTTCTATCTATCACATCTGATTTAGAATGGGTCAAGTAAGTATGCAACATTCTCAGTTTCTATCTATCACATCTGATTTAGAATGGATCAAGTAAGTATGCAGCATTCTCAATTTCAATCTATCACATCTGATTTAGAATGGATCAAGTAAGTATGCAGCATTCTCAATTTCAATCTATCACATCTGATTTAGAATGGGTCAGGTAAGTATGCAACATTCTCAATTTCTATCTGTCACATCTGATTTAGAATGGGTCAAGTAAGCATGCAGCATTGTCAAGTTCTATTTATCACATCTGATTTAGAATGGGTCAAGTAAGTATGCAACATTCTCAATTTCAATCTATCACATCTGATTTAGACTGGGTCAAGTAAGTATGCAACATTCTCAATTTCAATCTATCACATCTGATTTAGACTGGGTCAAGTAAGTATGCAACATTCTTAATTTCTATCTGTCACATCTGATTTAGAATGGATCAAGTAAGTATGCAACATTCTCAATTTCTTTCTATCACATTTGATTTAGCTCCATAAAGAAGGCGTGATATGACGGCATTAGTTTTTTGAAGGACACGAATATCTCTATGTTTTTACCACTAACAACTCATCTATTTCAACCCTATCCAGACTGGGCTTTTTGGGCCTTCCCTGGATGGGGGCTCATTCGACCCCCCTCCCTTCGTATTTTCAAAACGGCTAACTGTACGATCACCAAATTTGTAGGGGGGGTTGTTCTCATTGAGTTTTATAATTCCTGAAATGTTTATATCATTATGCCGTAATATGACGTAATTATGACGTCATTAACTGGTATTTTTGGCTAAAACGGGGAATTCCCATAATACCTAAATATCTCACTCAAAAAGGTACCAATAAATGTTTCTTATTAATATTTAAGTGTTGCAAGACTTCTGTTGTCAAAAGCCGTCGCAACGACGTCAAAATGACGTCATAGAATGACGTCATCTGTAGTTTAGCTATCCGCCATCTTGGATTATCAACCTTAAATTTTTCAAGATACATTTTTTTCAACATTTAATGCTAAAACCCCATTGAAATGGATTGAAAACGTTCACGTGAATGTTTTCTGTAAGAAAATACCACGTAGTGATGAAATCTGAGTGAAAATTAGCTTGTCATACTTTAAATCATGATAATGTCGGCCATCTTGAATTTTGACCAATTACGTCATCTCATTAGCATAATTTATGAATATTTGATTATAAATGTTTAACTTAGATGTGCTAGATATTAAAGATATATGAAAAGAAGTTAAGTTTAGCAAGAAAATCTTAAAATCCCATTGTTTAAACCAAAATTAGTGATTTTTGTAAAATATGCCTTTCAGAAACCCGTTGCCATGGCAACATAAAAAATCATAAACTTATCCAATTTTTTTCAAAATGTTGCCAACATAATTTGAGGAAAACTCATCAACTCTAGTTGTTCTAGCACAAGCCGTCTGGGAGCTATAGAAGGTCAAAGTTGGCGCAGGCACCTTTAGCCCCCCCCCCCCCCCCCCCCCCGTCTGGATAGGGTTAAGGCTCATCAGGAATACATGTATATGGTATGAGTGAGTGAGTGAGTGACAATGACAATAAGATTTATTGCACATTTATGCCCCCCTTCGGGCTAAATGCAGTAAGTCGCATACAAGGAGACTGATAGGTAAGTTCTATGTTCTACTTATGCCTATATTTCTACATGCTTCTTCTCTCTTCTTAACATGTGAAGACGAACTTACAGAGTACAGTTCTTCTATTAAATCGGAGTTAGCTGATGACATTAGATATTTGAAAAAAAAATTCTTTCTTTATTACCTGTGCATATTCTGTTTCGCAAGTGTAGTATCAACAAAGGTATTGCGTATATCTCATGGACAGTGAACATTCTAGAAGAAAGTGCATATCTTTTTCTACTGGAATGCCAATGTTTGGACATCGGTGATGCAGCAAAACATCTCGAATAGTCATCTGTTGCTTTATAATGTGATCACCAAGGCTACACTGATGCCAAATGAGCACCCAGAGTCAGCCAATGAGGGCCAAAAGTACTGACCTTGATGACGTCAGCAGATGTCACTTTGCCAGTCCCCATCAGTACAGCAGGAACAGCAGAACGGCCAGTGGGCCCTGCTGTGGCTGTAACCAGCTGTGTCAGCGCAGCAGAACTGAGCCGGGCAGCACTGCCAGTAGTGTTGGGTCTTGCTGTGACTGTAGCCAGCTGTAAAGGAGTAAGTGCACAATGTTTGCTGTGTCATACTTGCAGATTTACATTTACATGTGCCAGAATATTCATGGTAATGTTTATATTTTGCTCTCTTTTTATTACAGATCAAGTTTATTGCAAATTCTTGCCCGCGGGCTAATTGCAGATAACATAAAAGATTCAAACGGTGTAAGATACAATATCACAAGTGTCTGCTCTAGTCTAAAGCTAGTAAAAGCTAACTCTAGATCCTGGGTTATTGGGTTCGACTCCATTTTCGAAGACAGTAGGAGACGAAAGATCCCACCTTTTCTAATATATACAGACAAAACTTTATTGCACGACAATTGAACTCGGTACAATGTATGGCAACGATTATAACACAAAGTACAAAATAGTGTATACTATTAGAATAAGACCCAATACCCTAATTAACATAACAAGAAGGGCTAACACAAGTCTTTGATATAGTGTTACAATTGGCTAATGATGAGTTTCAGTATTCTTTCTAACAGCGAAGCAGTCTTTGATATATTTGCCTATAAGCTTTTGTATATGTTTTCATGTGCCTTTTTATCACTTGTTTGTTTCCCAATCCTATATGTTTTAAAAATATCCTGTATAAATCAGTAAACTTACAGAGCCATGGTTCCAAGGTCGGGAGTTGACATGTGTCAGGAGCACGGGTAGCACGATCACCAATGTTACCAAGGCACCGGTTGCCATGCCAACGCACAACAGTAGTCGTGGTGACAGACGGTGACGTAGCTGTCCCCAAATGGTACGGTTCTCATGGTCTGAGGGCGGACAAAAAATACATTATTGGTTACCAACTCAAATCAAGTTTCACTGCTACTATTTTTTGTCTAATGTTTGAATTGTATCAGTTCATCAAGTGGCATACTTCAGCTCTACTTTGAAAACGTCCCTTCCCTGTATACTTTTGATGAACAATAGAAAGCTATTGATGTCAATAGGATTTTATCCCTTTAAAGAGAGGAATGCCACAATTCTTCTTTAACACCAACCTGGAGGCTGGTTGGAGTTGTACATCGGGTTTGGTTGCAGCTGGTTGATGACGTCCTGCGGGTTTGATAACGGATTCGGCCCGCCCGGCACTTGTTGGGCCCCTCCGGTCGGTCTCCCAGGCCTCGGGGTAGAGGGGACAGTCGGTGCGTCTCGGTTCAGAGCTGGCCCGAGACGCATCCCGAACGTGTCTCCATCCTCATACACGTGTGTGGCGGCCGCCACAGGTTGGGATGACCCACCGACTTCTTTTGGAGTTGTTTGTTGACCATCAGCACTGCCATCGGGACCTTTTCGAGAATAAAGACATCAAATTACAGTTCCACGACCTCACACCTTCTCCAATGAATGTTAGCCTTTTCGAATGGCGTATTACAAATGTTTCTTAATGATTATGCAAATAAGCATAAATCATTTGCATATATCATATCAGTGGATCACCTTCTCTACCCAACAAGCAAAAGTTGTTGCATGTATGGTATAAACGTTTTATCTTAGCAACGAAGGTCATTGTAGCCTTTCCTCATTTATTATGCAGATAATTAGTAACACCTTGACTGGCTTGTCTAATGATGCTCAAATTTACTGAACGTCCAAACGCCACAAGAATGAAATTCCCGTCATCGGCCACAACAATATCGTAATAATTTCTGAAAATGCACATAAGATATTCATTTGCATGATTGACATCTATAGATTTTCCCTTTTTGAACAACACATGTCATATGTTTGAATAGTCCTATTAATATTATGAAACGCAGCAGATCTATAGCATTTCCTAACCTAAATCATTAATAAAAATTAGCCTCTAGTTAGCACAATCACCGTCGTATTAATTCAATAAATATCAACCCATCTACATAACAAATATCATAATGATCCAAATTGTGAAAGAAGTCTGTCTCAGCAGTGAAAAACTACTCTGTGGCCTAAATCTATACCACTTCTGCAAGAACCCAAGATCTACTATATTAACCATCATGTCATGTCCAGAACTGAGATATCAACCCTACTGCAGTACTTTTGAAAACCTCTAGGATGCCCTTAATCCATACAATTCTTCATTATACCAACATCATAATTCATATCACAAAGTTCCATTCTCAACTTATTAGGTTGTGCTGTTTACAAACAAAGAAGCAAAAACGCGCACACAAAAGGTAAACTTTATCACAACGAAGACCGATTTGAGCTCCTCATAGATGAATAAAGGTTCAAACTAACAAACAAACAAACAAACAACCAAACAAAAGTAAAGAATAGATCTCTCGCAGATCCAGATCTATATAAAAGTATTTCTTCGGTCACATAACTTTTAATGTTGTTTATGATAATTATAAATCATGACTACGTCGACTTTTGTTGTCAAGAACAACATAAACTCTCTGCGACCTTGTCTGGATTTGTGAAACCATTGATTTTATATTAGACTAGAAAGGTAATATTTGCAAGCAAATACAGAATGTTACCTTCACATGGTTTAGTCTAGCATTTCTACCTGGAAGGGTAAACTGATTAAGTTGCAGATGTTGACACAGGATAAGTCAAGACATGCAAGAAGGTACAAATAAATTTTGATGATTTTTTATCTGTAACGTTATACATCTTGAATAATAAACACAACGTCCAATATTGTTCCAAACAGGGTTTCTCATCATCATCTCATCACAGCCCCATAGCTACAAGCCACAGGGGCAGTCTGTCTGTCCAAAAAGGTTATCCATTTCTGACGGTCGTCAACAGGGTTTACTCGACGACATTTAGCGTGTCGTCTGCGGGAGCGTCAAGGCCTATGAATTTTTTCGGCTTGGGGAGGTCCAGGGAGAAATTTCTTGGCTTGCGGAGAGAGAGCCATGGAAAAAAAAAAAACTGGCTTCCTTCAACAATATGTATTCAAATGTTAAAAAAAATAAAGCTTTGAATCACTTGGGAAATTCATATTCTCTGTCTCTGACTTGGTGCAGAACGCGAGCCGCGAAGTTCAGTTGATAACATAAGAATAAGTTTAATTTTGCGCTTTCCGTCATTGTTGACGAACAAACTCGGCGCGTAAGTATAGACAAATTTTGCAAAAATCTCTAAAAAATCAGCGGATGTTTGCGGACGGTGCTGACTTTGATGATAATTCCTAACGCGCGCCGGCGGCGAGAGAGAAGCGAGAAGCGACTGGTCGAACCCAGTCGGTGCCGCGCCCCTCCCCCTAATGTTCTGGTCAGTCGCATCGTGCTAGCGCCGATGTTTTTGTTGTCATTTTCCCGGCCCCGATTAACTGTCAGTTGTTGCTACCATAGAAGTAAAAAAAAATCGAACAATATGTGAAATTAAATAAGGTACTTTCAAAATAGTCTCCGGTAAGCCGATCGGACCTCATATGCTTGCGCTCTATACGGGGGCGGGGCCCTACATGAAACGTGACAAATAGGTGTGCTTTTGATTCTTTAATTGACTGCTTATAAAATATGGACCGAATCTACCGGTGTCATCATGTTGCACCAAATTTGGGCTGACCGCCTATGAAAATTAAGATGTCGAAGATATTTCCCAAAAGGTAGGCAGAGATTTGTTGATGTTGGCGGTGTTGTTTTTTTCGTAATGATTTTCTTAGTCGGACCATCGCAAACAGTGCATTTAGTCCCTTTCCCCGTGAAAACATCAGCTAGATTGTATTGTGCTAGATACAGCCTCACATGAGGCAAGAAGTACATACAGTCACAATTTTATTGTCAAATATTATAGAATTGAATTCTCGTTTCTATCTACTTGAATTAGACTAACTTCTGAAGAGAGCAAAATTAAAACAAGCGTACCAAGTTACGGCACACTGCGTAGCACAAAATCGGAAGGTACATTCACAGCTTGAAACGTCTCACAGAGTTTGCCGCTTGTACAACGCAGCGCGAAGGGTTCTCCTCAGCATGCTCAGTCACACTTTGACGTTTTCTATGAACCATATACCAAGTGTGAAATCGAATGTTAAGGTGGGTTTACACCTGCGTATATTTTCAAGTGCGCATGATTTCCGCATGAAATTTTGTCAATACGCGGCCGAACGCCCAGCATTTGGAATTTTTTTGGAATAAATTAAATTGTACGTCGAGCCCATCTAGCGTTTGAATTACGACTTCAGCGTTTTCATTTCGCATGAGATGCGTATGATTGCGACTGAAATGCGCAACAAAATTTTCCGTACTGCGAATAGATTCGTATGGGGTACTATGTTGGGCGTTTTCCGGACGCACACAACGTCTACCGACCGCATGCCTGACGCACCTGGTGCTAACTGCATTCCAAACGCATTTCAGGTGTGTCAGAGGAACAGTTTCTGTTACATATACTTTTGTTTGCGAGCATTGCCAATAGAGTATTTTTGTTAGAGGAACCCTTTGTACTACGTATGCCTTTGTTTACAGGCAGTGCAAGTAGAACATTGACAAGTAAACAGTGAAGAGTTTTTTTTATTCATTTGAGAAGCAGTAAAGCAGTAACACTGTGTTTTTACAGAAATGTGGGCCATCATTTACCTTAAGAAATTATGTGCACTGTTAAGATTGTGTTTGTTTTCACTTTGTCCTTAATGATTTCCCCTATCATCTTAGTACTTCCACTACTATAAAAGTCACACCCATACACACCACAAAACGTATTCAAGATCGATATCTTTATCAAACACGTAAATTAAACAATTATGAAACCTTACGCCCTCTTTCAAAGTTGTAATATGGCTCTATATTGCACCTTTATATCATGTGGTTCTACACACAAAAAAGTGCCATTATCAGCAAATTAAGTCAAATATCTGTTACACAAAATGGCACGTGTGTCACACAAATTGACCCAGTGCTTGAGCAGGTCCCTCTACATCTTCCCGTCCCTGGAGGCTCTGTTGGGACCAGTTAAATTCATGGTGTCCTGCAAGTTGTGACCATCTTTCTATGCCCCCTGTACAAATTCGTCGGTTCTGGCCTGGATCTGCCATCTTGAGATGATTTTTTTTGTCTGGACTCAGATGCACCTTCGTATTTATTCCAACATGATCTGGAGTGTGCGTCGATCACGCTATCAGGACGCGTAGTATGCGCAAAGCGATTGCAGAACGCACGGTACTAAATCGTGATCTATGTGTGCATTCGTTATACGGTCGCTCACGGTGCGTTGTGTCTGCGCTGTAAGAACGCTATGTACTCGCAATACCGCGATATCCGCGTATTACTGCGTATAAAGCGCAAACATGTAGCGTCTTCATAGCGCAATCGACCGACGTGGGACCACTGTATTGCGCATCCATAACGTTTTGGGCACCAAACTGCGTACGAATGATAGTTTTGTGCATGTCCAAAACTATCAGGCGAACTGGGCGTATATTTTCGTTTGCTTGCGTTCGTGAAACTTTCTAAAAACGATTCAGATGCGATAGAGGTGCGACTTGTGCGTGCGGCCGCGTATTGAAGAAATTAGTCAAAATGTCGAAAAATGTCAAAACGGAACTCATGCGGCTTGAAAATATACGCAGGTGTAAACCCACCTTACATATATCCTGTTTATGTCGCAGTAAGAGCGCAGCGCGATCGCCGTCTAGTGGAAATTTCGAAAGGGGGCCTTACCAACTACTGTAAATCGCACAAATTCACAGAAACAGCTGATTAGCGTAATCGCTAAAATTGCCACAAATCTATTATATTCGTTCACGTCCCGCAGTTGCCGGACACTCTCAGAGCAGAAATTGATATGGCTACCCCTGCACACTGCAAGTGATCTTCACAGTACGCAGAACATCTCCGCTATGCTTCCTGTCACAGTCAATCTGTGTAAATTCATTCATATTTTGAACGGCCCAATCATTATTTCAGAGCCCGCAATTCATATTTCATAAATTTCTTTTATTTTTAGCAAACAATTTTGATTTACGTTTGATGTACGTAGTTTGTTTATGTTCTCATTATCAATACGTGCCGCAGTCGGCACACTTCAAACCCGTCCGCCTGTCAATCATGAAAACTTCAAGGGGTTAGGTTTCTGCTACACTTAACTTTCGCGTTGGCTTATGCTGATTTGTGCCTGGGGATTTGTGCTGTGCCGGCCACTCCCACCGTGTATAAAGCTGTAAGTAGATATAGATTTATTGTAATTCACCCAGACTTCGTTTCCGTGCTCCACTTGCTTGCTGGGGACCAACGCAGCGCTGTGGTAACTTACATGATAAACAACAAGGTGAACGGAATGACCGTGGCCTAACATGGAGAGGGCGTTCCACGCTGCAGTTAATCGTGTTTGTTCAGGTCAGTTTAATAGCGAAATAAACTCATCAAGTCCATCGTTTGTGTTTCACATACCTTTATGTCTCAGGCGTAAAACTTTGAGTTTGCATGACGATCGTTATGCATGTTTTTTTTTTATGTAACAGCCGGCAACACGCAGTGACCTTGCGTCTAAAGGTGGGTTTACACCTGCGTATATTTTCGTGCCGCATGAGTTCCGTTTTGACATTTTTCGACATTTTGACTAATTTCTTCAATACGCGGCCGCACGCACAAGTCGCACCTCTATCGCATCTGGATCGTCTTTAGAAAGTTTCACGTACGCAGGCAAACGAAAATATACGCCCAGTTCGCCTGATAGTTTTGGACATGCACAAAACTATCATTCGTACGCAGTTTGGTGCCCAAAACGTTATGGATGCGCAATACAGTGGTCCCGAGTCGGTCGATTGCGCTATGAAGACGCTACATGTTTGCGCTTTATACGCAGTAATACGCGGAAATCGCGGTATTGCGAGTACATAGCGTTCTTACAGCGCAGACACAACGCACCATGAGCGACCGTATAACGAATGCACACATAGATCACGATTTAGTACCGTGCGTTCTGCGATCGCTTTGCGCATACTACGCGTACTGATAGCGTCATCGACGCACACTCCAGATTTGGAATAAATACAAAGGTGCATCCAGACAAAAAAATCATCTCAAGATATAACTTTATTGCACAACAGTTGTACGAGGTACAAAGTATGGCATCTACATAACTACAGTGCTATAACTTAACTTAAGGCTTATCTAACTAATACAGGAGTTGTAGTATGGGATAAGTTTCTTACAATCATTGGAGGCTTTTACAATCATTTGGGGAATTTCTAATGTCTAAACCTTCTTTGATATATTTTCCTATATCTGCCATGCAGGGATTGTCACATGTCATTATGTATTTGAATTTGCACTTCAGGTTCAATTTGGATAAATCCTTGTGTACAAAATGACTGCCTTCTGTATAGAGAATTGCGTATATCGGAATATTTGGGACATACAACCATAAAGTGATATTCGTCTTCTATTAGCTCTGGACAGAATGGACAAATCCTCTGGTCGATAGGGATTTTTTTTAATCTTCCGGTTTATGATGTCAGATCCAGGCCAGGACTGACGAATTTGTACAGGGGGCATGGAGAGATGGTCACAACTTGCAGGACACCATGAATGCAGGACACTGGTCCCAACATAGCCTCCAGGGACGGGAAGATGTAGAGGAACCTGCTCAAGCACTGGGTCAATTTGTGTGACACACGTGCCATTTTGTGTAACAGATATTTGACTTAATTTGCTGATAATGGCACCTTTTTTTTGTGTGTAGAACCACATGACATAAACTTTAAGGTGCAATATAGAGCCATATTACAACTTTGAAAGAGGGCGTAAGGTTTCATAATTGTTTAATTTACGTGTTTGATAAAGATCTTGAATACGTTTTGTGGTGTGTATGAGTGTGATTTTTATAGTAGTTGAAATACTAAGATGATAGGGGAAATCATTAAGGACAAAGTGAAAACAAACACAATCTTAACAGTGCACATAATTTCTTAAGGTAAATGATGGCCCACATTTCTGTAAAAGCACAGTGTCACTGCTTTGCTGCTTCGCAAATGAATAAAAAAACCTCTTCACTGTTTACTTGTCAATGTTCTACTTGCACTGCCTTTAAACAAAGGCATACGTAGTACAAAGGGTTCCTCTAACAAAAATACTCTATTGGCAATGCTCGCAAACAAAAGTATATGTAACACAAACTGTTCCTCTGACACACCTGAAATGCGTTTGGAATGCAGTTAGCACCAGGTGCGTCAGGCATGCGGTCGGTAGACGTTGTGTGCGTCCGGAACATGCCCAACATACGTACCCCATACGAATCTATTCGCAGTACGGAAAATTTTGTTGCGCATTTCAGTCGCAATCATACGCATCTCATGCGAAATGAAAACGCTGAAGTCGTAATGAAAACGCCAGATGGGCTCGACGTACAATTTAATTTATTCCAAAAAAAATCCAAATGTTGGGCGTTCGGCCTTAAGGTGGGTTTACACCTGCGTATATTTTCAAGTGCGCGTGATTTCCGCATGAAATTTTGTCAATACGCGGCCGAACGCCCAACATTTGGAATTTTTTTGGAATAAATTAAATTGTACGTCGAGCCCATCTGGCGTTTGAATTACGACTTCAGCGTTTTCATTTCGCATGAGATGCGTATGATTGCAACTGAAATGCGCAACAAAATTTTCCGTACTGCGAATAGATTCGTATGGGGTACGTATGTTGGGCGTTTTCCGGACGCACACAACGTCTACCGACCGCATGCCTGACGCACCTGGTGCTAACTGCATTCCAAACGCATTTCAGGTGTGTCAGAGGAACAGTTTGTGTTACATATACTTTTGTTTGCGACCATTGCCAATAGAGTATTTTTGTTAGAGGAACCCTTTGTACTACGTATGCCTTTGTTTACAGGCAGTGCAAGTAGAACATTGACAAGTAAACAGTGAAGAGTTTCTTTATTCATTTGAGAAGCAGTAAAGCAATGACACTGTGTTTTTACAGAAATGTGGGCCATCATTTACCTTAAGAAATTATGTGCACTGTTAAGATTGTGTTTGTTTTCACTTTGTCCTTAATGATTTTCCCTATCATCTTAGTACTTCAACTACTATAAAAGTCACACTCATACACACCACAAAACGTATTCAAGATCGATATCTTTATCAAACACGTAAATTAAACAATTATGAAACCTTACGCCCTCTTTCAAAGTTGTAGTATGGCTCTATATTGCACCTTTATATCATGTGGTTCTACACACAAAAAAGTGCCATTATCAGCAAATTAAGTCAAATATCTGTTACACAAAATGGCACGTGTGTCACACAAATTGACCCAGTGCTTGAGCAGGTCCCTCTACATCTTCCCGTCCCTGGAGGCTCTGTTGGGACCAGTTAAATTCATGGTGTCCTGCAAGTTGTGACCATCTTTCTATGCCCCCTGTACAAATTCGTCGGTCCTGGCCTGGATCTGCCATCTTGAGATGATTTTTTTTGTCTGGACTCAGATGCACCTTCGTTTTTATTCCAACATGATCTGGAGTGTGCGTCGATCACGCTATCAGGACGCGTAGTATGCGCAAAGCGATTGCAGAACGCACGGTACTAAATCGTGATCTATGTGTGCATTCGTTATACGGTCGCTCATGGTGCGTTGTGTCTGCGCTGTAAGAACGCTATGTACTCGCAATACCGCGATATCCGCGTATTACTGCGTATAAAGCGCAAACATGTAGCGTCTTCATAGCGCAATCGACCGACGTGGGACCACTGTATTGCGCATCCATAACGTTTTGGGCACCAAACTGCGTACGAATGATAGTTTTGTGCATGTCCAAAACTATCAGGCGAACTGGGCGTATATTTTCGTTTGCTTGCGTTCGTGAAACTTTCTAAAAACGATTCAGATGCGATAGAGCTGCGACTTGTGCGTGCGGCCGCGTATTGAAGAAATTAGTCAAAATGTCGAAAAATGTCAAAACGGAACTCATGCGGCATGAAAATATACGCAGGTGTAAACCCACCTTTAACGTAGTCATGTGTTGTGGATTTTTTGCTCAAATGTTCTTGTTGACTCAAAAATCGGTTAACTACAACCGCGCCTGTGACACCAATCCGTGTTTCATTTAGACGACAGCTCTATGTATGAACTTGAAAAACGAACAGGTCTCGCTACATTTTTATGATTAACGTTATATGCCAGTTACTTATCATGTCAGGAGACATCCAAAGAATCACCACATACACGTAACGTTACCACAGTTGTCGGCCTGTCTGAGAAAATTGCAGTAGTGCTCTGAATGCGTTTGTTCACCAAATTATCGCGTGTGTACGCACGAGTGCTGGCGTACTACACATCGTGTGTGTTCTCGATTCTACGTAACTCAAACACAACATAGAATCCGAACAATGTTTGGATGGCTCAGAGTTAAACTGACTTGTGCAGGTAGCAAAACCTTTAGCTTAAACAAAATCAAGAAAAGTATCGAAACAAATGCTTAGATTTGACTCGATATAGACCTTAACCGAGACACATTATACTTTGGGGGCATTAAATTTGATTCTGCCTGCCCTCAATTTCATTCTACCTTCCTTGAAGTTGATATACTAGTATGCAAAAGGTGCCGATATTCGGCAAAATAAAGTCAAAGCTCTGTGAATTTCTTGATCCGATTTATTACTTCTTGGTAAAATGAATTCCACAAATCATTCAGAGGACGGCTTCTGCCTCAATTCAGGCCGTCCAAAGCAATATGAAGTCATCATTTGACGGGCGGACACTTCCGTGTTGCGTAGTGGCGGTCGTTGACCTCGTTCGAACACCATGTTCCATAACTCCCGGGCGGGTTCCATAGCTACCGGTCGTTGACCTCGGGTCCTTGGAACGTGGTTCTAATGTTCTATGGGGGCTCGAAAGTTCGATTTTGTGTTAAAATTGCTAGTTTTTTCACCCTTTTTTGCCCCATAAAATCATTTTTGGTGTCTTTGGGGGACCAAATGACCAAGGTGCAGTGTCTTATGTGCAGACCTACCAGCTTGCTGAATTACGAGATATTCCAAGGTCTAGTTTTGGAGATATTCATGTTTTTTATTTGTGCGGAAAAGAAGAAGAAGAAGAAGAAGAAGAAACGATGCAAAAACAGTATGTACCTTCTGTGAAGGTAACATAAATATTGTGAAAGTAATCAGACGGCGATTGCACTGCGACCTCGCTGGGATGTAAATTTCGTTTGCCTAGCTCTTGATTTTATGATCATAATATTGTTCAAAATGAACAAGACTGGCAATAAAAATGTATTATTGCCATGACGACGATTGAGGGTACAACAAAACAGCTCAAATCAGAAATAGACTGGAACTTCCCTGTCGCACTATCCCTGGCACAATATACCAGCCCACCTGTAACATAAACCTTAGTACAGCCAGCTGAAATGTACTATCCCCGGTACAGCACAATGGTCTGCCAGTGACCTAAACCAAGGAGCCTCTTTCAACCTCCTTGCCTAAACCTACAGCTGAGCACTACAGAAGTATTTCCTGTCTGCCTGTGGCGTATGGCTTGAACAAGCTCTAGAAAAGAAAATGTATCCTTCATAACATAACATAACAGCCAAGACAACGTGATCCATTGTGCAGTTTCCCTGTCTACCACTAGTTTCAAAGGATAAATTCCTCCAGGAAGCCAGTGTGACCTACATTTCACCATTGCATACCAGAGATACATCTGGAACAGATTTGGAGGGGGGGGGGTCTTGCATACCCAGCATTCTGCATTCCTGTGGAAAAATTCCTGTGCAATTCCTAGAATTTTTGCACACTGAATGCAATATATACCATTTGACGACTCCCCTGAGGCGTCGTCAAAAAGTAAGACTGAAAATTCAATAAAACGCAAAGCATAAATCAAAGAATTGTTTCTGGTCTATGTAACTCTTAGAAAATGCCACCGGGAAAAATCTATCAAATTTGAGGTCGCAGAGCGACCGTAGCGAGGTCGCCTCCCTAGTGGAATGTGGATATAACACGTGTGTTATCGTTATGTGTTTGGACTCTGTTATAGCGGAGGTAAGTGCACTAAAGCTTTCAACAGACCACGGCTTTTCTTACCTATAGCCACAATACATTCCTCGTGTATATCTATTTTACAAATGACGCCTCTAACATACTTTTCTGATAAACCGCCTTCTTATGATAATACAAACTAGAAAATTAAGATAATAATAGATATCATAACCTCTGCCTCATGACGCAGTTTGTTTACATTTTACCTCTTGACTTACAGATGTTATATATTCATATTATATACATATTATACAACAGAACGCTACCGTTAACATGTACCGTTATGCAAATGTTCATTTCAAAAGTAATGAGGATCCTGTTTTATACGTACCCTTATATTGCTTTACAGTGTATATCCTAGTTATCGTTTCAAATATGCATGAGGAAAGCTGTTATTATATGTGCAGTACAGACTCATTTGCTCAGGTAATGAGATTCAAATATACCGAGAGGGAATGTTTCTGCAGCGCTTGAGTAAATCAGGGTTACACAACGAGCGTAAACAAAGTCTAGAACTATAGAGAGAATAATCTATGATCATTTAGCAAATATCTGCTTTGTCTAATAATGTCTAAAGAATGTGTACCCCATATACTCTGCTACATTTCACAAAAGACGTCAGAAAAATCGCTACTATATAGGCTATAATATAGCACAGACTCGTAGACGGACGTAATGAGATTCAAATATCTCAATAGAAAATGTTTCACAGCGCTTGGCTAAATCATAATTTTACAACTACTAGATCAGCGGCAAATATCTGGATTGCATCTACGTATACCGCTAAGCCAAGTCAAGGGGGGACGTTAAATGGCCGAATCTGAATATAAGAATGTTATAAAGACAATTCTGACTGAATTTCTTATGCATATTCAACATTAAGCACACCCATGCCCACGTTGTGCTCCACGGGCACTTTTGATATAAGCATGGCACACATAGTGTGGAAACGATTTCTCTGATGATCTTTGCAGAGAAAAAATACTACGAGATATTATTAGAAAATGACCCTTACTTAAGTCTGAAAAATTCGGCAACAAGTCTTAGGATCAAGGACATTTTTATTATCTTGATTCCGTCTTGGAGTGTTTATAGACGGTCTTCTCAAAGAAAGACAGACTATCTCAGACCCAAGTCAGCTAGGCTTGCTTCAGCACACAGGAACGGAACTATCGCAATAAAGGGCAAAAACAACAGACACACAGACAGACAAACGCAAATTAGCAAATTGTTCTCCGTCAGCAAGGAGGTTTTATCAGCGACTTGTTTCATCACTTTGGTAACGTTATCAAAGGTATCACACATATACGAGTGTTATATAAACATACAAAACGTACAGGACAGCAAATGCGCTTGTTAGATAAAGGAGGCTGTATGGTGTGTCATAATAAGTGTGGGAATGGATCAGAAAATCTATTGTGGTGAGCGGGACACAAACTCAGTTACACTTCGGATAGTTTTATTCACGCTATAGCAGCGACACCTAGCTGCGGTGCGAAGTATTGCCCTGGTAGGAAAATGGTACTTTTATGTGTGCAAAGAAACCTTTGTTATGCACATTATTCTCCCCATTCGGAAATTATCTCCTATTCTCAGCAACCCAAACAGTCTGGCGGAGACCAGATGATCTGTGAGAGGAAATGTTGCATGGACCCTGTCAACACTGGTACTAGTGGATGATTTACATGAACATTCATGACTGGAATATACCTATTCAATACTTTTAGGCAACAGGTGCCAGCCTTGAAATCACTACCTGCTATGCAGGACGAAAACGATCAGTCCCCTAAAACTGGACTATATTAATGTTACTACAGGAAGGAGTAAAAGAAAATGAATCCTGGGATAGTGATTGTAATGCAGACTGCACGCTGTCCTGTTTTGATATTAGCAAAAGGCTACAAAATTATTCCCTCCCCAACGACAAAGTGTAATATTTTTCTACTGGTTTTTGCTTCTTTCTTATTTGCTTTGATACCAAACTAAATGGTAAAACATAAATCCAATTTCTAAAGTTAACGTTATGATTTTTCATAACTCTAGATGTGCATGTTGCATTTTTCATTGTCTCACAAGTACGAGGGCCCACAACGACAAATTCGTTTTAGATACTGCCGCGACTTAAGATGTTTTCTTGTCTGCTTTGAACTATGTAAGTCTTAGAACATGTTAAATGGATCATATCACACAAGTAGTCGGTTTACATGGACATTTATAACAAGAGTATACCCATTCAAGACTTAATAGCTACACATGGTAGTCTTTAAACCCTACTTGCTATGCTGCACTAAAATCAGTAGTCCTTTAAAATCATGGGTCTTCATGATAATCGACTGCGAGACATTATCTAATATAATAATGGTTACCATAAGAATGAGTAGAAATTGAATCCTGCGACGCTTATCGTAGTTCAGGCTGTACGATCTAGCGTTTTAGTATTAATAAAAGGCTACAATATACGTATTTAATTCTTTGTCACTACAAATAGGACTAAAACGGATATCATATGGTAGATCGGCAAGATAATCATATAGATCATAATGTGGCTGGCCAGAAGAATGATAGTAAATTTTGAAACCTGCGACAGTGATCGTTATTCAGACTACTGTCAATGATAAGATTACAGTTCGTCTGTTGTAGCTAAACTGTGGGAGAAACAGTAAGAAAAAACATGTTCACATGGAATTCAGTGTATATTGCAATGTTGCAATTGTCACTTTACTTAGCCTGAATGTCATTCTAGTGAGTTAACCGGGGCTTCCATACCCCCCCCCCCCCTCACTATTGAAGCTCATTTTGTTGGTGAGGGGAGAGTATGGGGGCTCGGCGGTCCGTTGGCGGCGTCGCTGCGGCCTAGCGATTTGACAGAACGCTCTTCCAATTTCAACGATAAAAAAACAAATCTTTTATTTTTCTTGTGTTTTGTCGTCTTTTTAGTCATACTTGTACCGTTTGCAAGTCAAAGGTAACATAAAATCAATCTAGAACGCAGCGACACTACCAAGGTACCGCAGCTCAGTAAGATACCCCCATAAGTGTGATGATACTCGGGCTAAGTTGAACTAACCTGGCGGCTGATCTAGGTCGGCGTTGTACATCGGATTCAGGGGTAGGTTGACAATGTCTTCCTCCCGCATCCAGTACACACCGGCCCTTTTTGCGTTTCTCCGTTTGGGGAGAAGAACCCGAGCCTGTCCGGCGGGATGAGTCGGACCCTCCGGAGTCTGTTCGGGGGGACGAGGCGGTTCCTCCGGGGTTTGTCCGGAGGGACGAGACGATCCTCCACGACGACGACGACGGCGTTTTTTCGGGGGAAGAGGCGGCGGTACCTCTGAAGCCTTGTGGAGCGATGCCATCGGCATGTACCCATTATCTTTCAGAGATTTCATAGGGGTGTAGCCGTTTTCTACCGAAGATGTCGACGCCATCGGAGTATAGCCATTGTCTACCAAAGATGCCATTGGCATGTACCCACTTTCCTCACGTGCCGACCCTCCTGGGCCAACCAACTCTGTCGCTATCTGGGTGTTAAGTGTTCGGGGCGGCTGAAGCTCGTCTCCCGGAGCCTCCGCCATCTCGCTCTCGGACCGAACCCACTCTGGTGCCGATCGCGAAATGCGCTTACTCCGCTATGTCGTGTGGGGAGAAGCCAAACCCACTATTATAATGAATTGTCTAGAAATCGGATGTTGCATTTCATAAGCTTGCAATATCAATATGAACCACTTTCTGTGTGTTTAGGAGGAATTTTCCAATTTACCATGAGCTATTTGCTCTTTGACACTATTGACGTCATGATATACATATTACACTTTGGTACAACCTGTTGTTGTAAGTTGTTTTCTTTTTGCAATTATCACTGTGAAGCTAATTTTTTTGCACTTTAAAGATAGTGTTGTTAAGAGATCTTGTCAGATTATCATAAATCATACTTTCTCGTACATTGGATAATCTAGGCAAAGTGGACATCAGTGGATTAATATTCAACTTTAAAGTTTTCATTATAAAGAGAATATCAAGTATACCTACGAACTGAGTTTATCTATATTATCTTACTTTTGATATCATTGTAGAAACCTCAATATTGTGTCGTCTGTTTCATCGCATAGAGCAAATTTTCACGTACACGAGTGGGAAATGCGCATAGCGCAGACTTGATTTTCCTGCATGCCGGATAACTTGAGTTAGAAGCTGAATATTCAAGAAAACTAGACGAACTGTGATTGGTGTGTTTTTCCCACTACGCCACACGGTAATGTAGACCAATGTTTAGTAAACTAACGTGTTGTGTTGTAATCCCTCAAACTTACTTTAAACACAGAAGTGTGGGGAACAAGGTATTCGAATCTATACCCAATCTATCCAAGCAAAATGAATGTAATTGGACACTGTTGTTGTTGGGGCTCCAAAATTGTTCATTTGGAAATATTCATTTCAAGACACCCAAAATGAAATTCATCATAGGATATCCTGACAGTGTGCGGTGTGATGGTGACTGTGTTTGGCCCAGCGATCCTGATTTCAACCCCCTGACGACATTCCCTGGTACTGCATCAGAACTTCTGTTCTCTACATTTAATGTACTCGGTGTATATTTTTGGTGGCAGATAGCTTTTCATAGATCAGGTATCAGGTACAAGTGGTGTAGGTTTGGGCCCCCTAGCAGCCTGTTCTGGGACTTCAGGGGCGCTTTTGTTAAAATCTGTCAAAGAGGATAACTGAATGAAGGAACAGCGGATTTCCGTAGCATGTCGGTAGCTCAGACATAGATTTACATAATAAGATGCAAATTATCTAACTCCTGCCGATTGCACTACACGGCCCCACAATCTGGCTACTTCCTGTTTGGATCTTCTGTATACGTTAATGTGGTAACTTATTGCACTTGGGGCATTGGTGCGGCACTGCGGGATTCGTTCACTGTGGTACGTACTGTTGTGTTATTTTTGCCAACTTTTTATAATTTAGATATTGCGTAATACGTAAAAGTGTGACGTAGAAGACAACAAAATACACAAAAGGTAAGAAAATTCGTTCTTTATCTCTGAAATTCGTTGAGTAATCTTTAACGAACCCGCAGTGCCGCACCGATGCCCCAAGTGCAGTGAGATACCACCTTTAGTCTACCTTTGCACCCACCCTCCCGGTCTTTGGGCCGCGCACACTCTCTGGTGATCAAAAAGCGCACGTGTACTAACTGTGTCCTGACCCGGATCACACGAATATAGCAACTCTAATTGTCTAGAAATTGGATGTTGTCGTTTACATGCATAACCAACATGTATTGCTTACCACGTGTTATCATATGTACTTATAATAGCAATTTTCATAACTTCTGGTGGAAACAGAGCTTGTTTTCTGCTGTATGAGATCTTGTAATAAAAATATTGTGCAGTCTATTTCGTTCAGGATAGCGTTTTTCGTCAGTCACGTACACAAGCTCTCAATCGGCATATCATAGACTTGATTTCCCTGCATACCGGATAACTTGCATTGCATTAGTTTGTGAATATTGAAGAACTAAAGGAGTCGAGGAGCTTGTAGTAGGTTCGTCCGAATCCTTAAAGATTGAAAGAATCTCAGAACACAGTTTCGGTTTTTTTCTCTCTCTCGGTCTTCAACACAGTCCACACACAACCTCCTTCTCCCAGGGTTGCTTCTAGACAGACCCCATCTCTCGCTTCCCTCCCCCTCCCTACTTTCTCTATGCCCGGGATGATCCATCATACACCTTGGGGACAGAAGGGGAGACCACCTTGTACCTACCACCAGGTGCCATGATACCGCCACCTCAAAACGTTAGTATAGAAGTCTTCCCAAGATTGTCTTGAACACCGAATGTTAAATATCCTAAATGTAATACAATTCAGATATTTAGGTGTTGACGACAATCTTGAGAAGGCCTCCATAACAACGTTTTTTGAGGTGGCGGTATATTGGCACCTGGTGAATTATGCGAATGTATGTTACATTGTACTAGTACTACAGAAGAAATCAACCACCAAATTAATCCCGACGTATTACATTTAAATCAGGGATGCGTTCTGTATGTCAGCATCGTAATCTGAAAATTAGGGATGAATCTCCGACCTAAAGAAGTTAAAGTTGCCCGTACCTCTGTAACAGATACTTAGGGGTGGCGCCCATCTCGATTTCTGTTGCCCCTGGACCACACATTTGTGTAGGCCACTACAGTAAGTGGCTGGCCCGCTGGTAGTGATGTGTGTTTAACTCCGATACACTTCCTCATTATCGCTGAGTGCTAAGCTTTGCTTTACCATTTTTAAAGTTTTTAGTATGACTCGGCCGGGATCACACTCACGACCTATCCAATGCAAAGCGAACACTCTACCCACTTGGCCATTGCACCTATGATAATAATTTCCGACCTAGTCAAGTAGAAATGAGATTTTGCAGAAAGCAACATTAGTCTAAATTTGATATATAAACATAAGTATTGAATAATTATGAACACTACATGTATAGATTAGGTGAGATAAAGTCACTTGTTCATTCCCAATACATCCTCCTGTTTTGAATCGGCACAAGATTTTAGCTTATTGTTTTGATTATGAGCAAGTATGTTTGAATGTAAACATTCAAATGTTTTTGACATAATGAATTTATATGACAGCATTACAATAACAGTAGAATCATGCATAAGATGGTGTTGCAGGTAGATCAAAAGCGCCATCTGGCGATGCATATATTTGCATTATCACAATGTAGGTTTGAAAAGATTGCAGTGACCAAAAGGCACATGTTACTGGGTACTGTCTGCTGAAACATGTTAATACAGGCATTACTAAACGCTGGTTAAATACTGATGAGCAAATTTACAATTAGGTTGTGGTTGTTTGATATAATACGTTCACAGCTTTTTTAAATGACTGGGGTTTTTTTGGGTTTTTTTTCGTGACAACATGTTTTTTCCACTTCTGGAACAAGTGCAAACCGGAATCTCCATCATGGTTCCTCAGCCTAGTCATCGCATAATTCTTAATTGGTAATTTTAGTGATGCTAATAACTTAACTCTTTTTGTGCATAACCGTACTATCCAGTATTTGTACATAACGTTATAAGTTATGTATCTTTATCTACGTGTTATCATTATGTTATCACTATGTACATGCATCAGTTTTGAAGTTCTCAGAGGATGTTATCCATACAATCAAATAAACATGGCCTAAAGGACAGCCATGATAAGGCCATAACAAATAAATTTTATGGATGAAATCCGTGTGCTCATTAATTCTAGCTTGATTTAAAAAAAACAAGATGTTTTTTCTTATTCAGGGATAGTCACATAGACCTACCTACCTACCTACCTAGTCCCTCGACTCCTGGTATACATAGACCAAGATGTGTAAATATTTTGTGTTGTAACCTAATAATTGTATGTAATATCCAATCGTCGCCATGGCAATAACGTTTTTAATGCCAGTCTTTTTTTGCCTGTGACTCCAGTATCAAATGTACATTTACATAGCTTTCATCAAATTTTATTCAACCACAGAAAGTTAACAATCTTTCGCTGGAGAGTCCCTCCCTCACACATTGTCATCTCATCTCAACAAACTTTTAAGTTAAAACATTCTTTCCTCAAGCAAGAGTAAAATACATTTGTACCATCAAGCAGAAATCTTACACAACAGCATGAACTAGAAAAATTGATAAATGAAACATATACAACCATTTGTGTCCTTACATATTATAATATCATTCATAGAAAAAATCCCAGACACACGGTTGCCTTGACTAATAGAAAAATTCCAAGAATATTTTCAGATGATATTTGCAATGAGTTCAACTATAAGTTCAACTACTTTGAGCAGAAAAATAGTTCGGTGATAATAGTTCTAATTTGTTCAAACAATTCAAGATGGGAAATATGTATATATTGAAAACATTTTGAGACTAACTGCACGTATGTCTTTACACTCATAGCAACTTCCAAATAGCTGTGTGATTATTTTACAGAACATGTTTTGACAATTCGCTTCAATTTGCAAATGATATTTTTTGGGTTATTTCCTCAATATAAGAAGGTAATATTCTGCTTCTGTATAATTTTTAGTTTTCAAAGCTGGACACATGTGGCTCTTTCGTGGTGAGTAAACTATGGCACCCAGACATACTTTGCAGGGCTAAGGATGTGTGCATTTCTTTTCTCTCAGTCCAATGAAGCTTCTACTTAATGTTCTTACATGTTGGAACAAATTAAACATTAGAGATTAATACAAATGATGTATTCTACGTTTCTAACGTATTTAAATGATACGATATAAAAAGTTCAGAGAGTCAAACAAATGTTAGAAAATTTGCCTTAACAGTCATTCTGGCAATAAACATTCAGCTCTAATACAAAGTCATGTGTGAATCCAATAACAAAATTAATATTTCCTACTTTAAGATAAAGATTATACATCTTCATAATGCTCAAGTTTTCTTAAATTCTAATATTCAATTACTAGACGTTGCAATCACATAACATTATACGTAGAAGTCAAATATACATTTCTTTGCCTAACACTTTACTCTCTTTGTAAAGAACTTTTAGTTAGCCTTTCGAAATAAAGCTTCTGTAACAGTGAAATTTTGAATCAGATACAAAGTGCATTGATTTGTGCGACTTGTAGCCATTTTCCTATCCATTTTAACCATCAGATATGTTTGTACACTGCAGATACTAATGTACACAGTATGATATATCAACTAAGTGCTACAGTTAAATCTTGCCTTCATATAAACACCGGAATCCTTCAGCATTATCAGTGGCTGGAGAAGACAATGGTTGTGTTTTTATCGGTAATAACCAGCTGTCCCCCTGATTTTGCCTACTGTAAGATCTGAAATTTTATGAAATCTTATCCATCACATTACAAAACGGTGGCAATTTGCTGTTCTGCAATTACAAAAGTGCAGAATTTAAGACTACAAAGTACTACAGTGATAGTTATGACCATTTCCATGTCAGTGCCGGCCATTTGCATCATTATCAGTAGCCGGTGAAGACAGTGATTGTGTTTTTAGTGGTCACAACCAGTTGTCCCCCCGGGCCCACTGCCACCCCTGATGGGTACCCCGGGTATTCAGCACGGACGGCAATGTGGCGGACATACACGCCCCGGCCGGTGTACATCACCACGCGCTGGTTGTCTAGATCCATACTGTCCACCACCATGATGTGACCGGAACTGTCCACACAGATGCCTTTGGGATACCTCAGCTCACCACCATTCCATCCCGGTCCTCCGAACCTCATCACGTACCGGCCGGCCTCGTCATACTTGTAGATGAAGTGAGTGCCGAAGTCGGAGACGAAGATGTCTCCTTTCCCGTCAACGGCGACGAACATCGGCTTCTTCATCGGCGGACCGACACCCCACAGGAGTTTCCCATCCGGATTGAAGGCCTGCACACCACCACGGGAGAGACCGTCAGACC
The DNA here is from genome assembly GCA_019207045.1 of Branchiostoma floridae x Branchiostoma belcheri. Taxonomy (NCBI): domain Eukaryota; kingdom Metazoa; phylum Chordata; class Leptocardii; order Amphioxiformes; family Branchiostomatidae; genus Branchiostoma; species Branchiostoma floridae x Branchiostoma belcheri. The sequence goes on along the minus strand of CM033028.1, from coordinate 21,041,599 downwards.
ATGTGACGATCACATGGTCATTGCACAGACCCACAGCCATTCCGCGGACCCCTCCCCGTGGCACAGTGTCAGGCAGGTCAAAGTTGGCCTTGAGAAGACCAGCCCTACTGAACTGAACCACGGAGTCAGGGCTGGCAGGGTATCCAATCATCAAGACCCACAGATGACCATCCTTGTCGATGGACACATCAGATGGCTCCTTTGACGGGTACCCTAGCCCGGTAGCTTGTGGGAACTGGTACAGGTAAGCACCTTCCATGTTGTAGACTTGGAGGCGCGATTTGGCCCGATCAGCCACCCAGATCTTGTTGTCGGGGGAAACTGCCACTCCGCGTGCGCTGCGCAGTTTTCCAGCCCCCGGCTCATCACCAAATGTGATGATGTGTGGTCTGCTGGCTTGGTCAGAAGTTTCTGCTAAGAAAAACAAACATGGCCATATTTTAGTTTGGGCTGTCACATCAATTTTTGCTGAATAAATCATTTTGATTATCAAGACAGTGATCCGATATTCTTTCTCTCACAGTCCACGTTTCTTTTCACCACCTAGACGTGCGATTCCTAAGGTCTTCTTTAATACATAAATGTTAATAATGAGATGGGCAAAGATCACTGCTGATGGATGTCGTGGAACCCCAACGACTATTGTGGCTATGGGCCGTGAGTGAGTGAGTGAGTGAGTGAGTGAGTGAGTGAGTGAGTGAGTGAGTGAGTGAGTGAGTGAGTGAGTGAGTGAGTGAGTGAGTGAGTGAGAGAGTGAGTGAGTGAGTGATAATGAGTACAACCAGCCAGTCTTTTTACGTCAAGTAATGACACTGCTGTACTAAAACCTTTTTGGTGTTTGGCTGTACAAAAACTAAATTGACGTACGTCAGAAATTAAACAAGAAAAATTCAAATTCTGTTTTGGATTGACTTTATAAAACAGTGTGACGCTGAGAAAAATAAAGCTCAAATAGGCTAGATAAGAACTGTTATAACAAACCTCCAGTGTCCGTATGGGTGGAACCCGGGATGCTGATTGGTGCAGATCCAGCTGCTTCCATCTCCATGGTGATGCCGTGTGAGGGACCACGCCCAGGGACCGGACTCACCTAAACGGTTAGAATTGGTCAAGTAAGTATCCAACATTCTCAATTTCTGTCTATCACATCTGATTTAGAATGGGTCAAGTAATTATACAGTATTATCGATTTCCATCCATTATGTCTGATTTAGATTGGGTCAAGTAAGTATGCAGCGTTCTCAATATCTATCACACCTGATTTAGAACGGGTCAAGTAAGTATGCAGCATTTTCAATTTCTATCTATCACATCTGATTTAGAATGGGTCAAGTAAGTATGCAGCATTTTCAATTTCTATCTATCACATCTGATTTAGAATGGGTCAAGTAAGCATGCAGCATTCTCAATTTCTATCTATCACATCTGATTTAGAATGGGTCAAGTAATTATACAATATTATCAATTTCCATCCATTACGTCTGATTTAGAATTGGTCAAGTAAGTATGCAGCGTTCTCAATATCTATCACACCTGATTTAGAACGGGTCAAGTAAGTATGCAGCATTTTCAATTTCTATCTATCACATCTGATTTAGAATGGGTCAAGTAAGTATGCAGCATTCTCAATTTCTATCTATCACATCTGATTTAGAACGGGTCAAGTAACAATGCAGCATTCTCAATTTCTATCTATCACATCTGATTTAGATTGGGTCAAGTAAGTATGCAGCATTCTCAATTTCAATCTATCGCATCTGATCTAGAATGGGTCAAGTAAGTATGCAACATTCTCAATTTCTATAAATAATATCTGATTTAGAACGGGCCAAGTAAGTATGCAGCATTCTTAATTTCTATCTATCACATCTGATTTAGAATTGGTCAAGTAAGTATGCAGCATTCTCAATTTCTTTCTGTCACATCCGATTTGGAATGGGTCAAGTAAGTATGCAACATTCACAATTTCTATCTATCACATCTGATTTAGAATGGGTCAAGTAAGTATGCGACATTCTCAATTTTAATCTATCACATCTGATTTAGAATGGGTCAAGTAAGTTTGCATTATTCTTGACTTGTATCTATCACATCTGTTTCAGAATGGGTGAAGTAAGTATGCAACATTATCAATTTCTATCCACCACATCTGATTTAAAACGGGTGAAGTAAGTAAACTATGCAGCATTCTCAATTTCTATCTATCACATCTGATTTAGAATGGGTCAAGCAGGTATGCAGCATTCTTAATTTCAATCTATCACATCTGATTTAGAATGGGTCGAGTAGGTTTGCAACATTCTCAATTTTAATATATCACATTTGATTTAGAATGGGTCAAGTAAGTATGCAGCATTCTCAATTTTAATCTATCACATCTGATTTAGAATGGGTCAAGTAAGTATGCACCATTCTCAATTTCGATTTATCACATCTGATTTAGAATGGGTCAAGTAAGTATGCAGCATTCTCATTTACTATCTATCACATCTGGTTTAGAATGGGTCAAGTAAGTATACAGCATTCTTAATTTTAATCTATCACATCTGATTTAGAATGGGTCAAGTAAGTATGCACGATTCTCAATTTCCATTTATCACATCTGATTTAGAATGGGTCAAGTAAGTATGCAAGATTCTCAATTACTATCTATCACAGCTGATTTAGAATGGGTCAAGTAAGTCTGCAACATTCTCAATTTTAATCTATCACATCTGATTTAGTATGGGTCAAGTAAGTATAAAGCATTCTCAATTTCAATCTATCACATCTGATTTTGAATGGGCCGAGTAAATATGCACCATTCTCAATTTCAATCTATCACATCTGATTTAGAATGGGTCAAGTAAATATGCAGCATTCTCAATTTCTATCTATCAAATCTGGTTTAGAATGGGTCAAGTAAGCATGCAGCATTCTCAATTTCAATTTACCACATCAGATTTAGAATGGGTCAAGTAAGTATGCAGCATTCTCAGATTCTATTTATCACATCTGATTTCGAATGGGTCAAGTAAGTATGCAGCATTCTCAATTTCTATCTATTACATCTGATTTAGAATTGGTCAAGTAAGTGTGCAAAATTCTCAATTACTATCTATCACATCTGATTTAGAATGGGTCAAGTAAGTATGCAGCATTCTCAATTTCTATCTATCACATCTGATTTAGAATGGGTCAAGTAAGCATGCAGCATTCTCAATTTCTATCTGTCACAACCGATTTGGAATGGGTCAAGTAAGTATCCAACATTCTCAATTTCTATCTATCACATCTGATTTAGAATGGGTCAAGTAAGTATGCGACATTCTCAATTTTAATCTTTCACATCTGATTTAGAATGCATGGGTCAAGTAAGTTTGCATTATTCTTGACTTGAATCTATCACATCTGTTTCAGAATGGGTGAAGTAAGTATGCAACATTATCAATTTCTATCCATCACATCTGATTTAAAACGGGTGAAGTAAGTAAACTATGCAGCATTCTCAATTTCTATCTATCACATCTGATTTAGAATGGGTCAATCAGGTATGCAGCATTCTTAATTTCAATCTATCATATCTGATTTAGAATGGGTCAAGTAAGTTTGCAACATTCTCAATTTCAATCTATCACATTTGATTTAGAATGGGTCAAGTAAGTATGCAGCATTCTCAATTTCTATTTATCACATCTGATTTAGAATGGGTCAAGTAAGTATGCAGCATTCTCATTTACTATCTATCACATCTGATTTAGAATGGGTCAAGTAAGTATACAGCATTCTTAATTTTAATCTATCACATCTGATTTAGAATGGGTCAAGTAAGTATGCACCATTCTCAATTTCTAATTATCACATCTGATTTAGAATGGGTCAAGTAAGTATGCAACATTCTCAATTACTATCTATCACAGCTGATTTAGAATGGGTCAAGTAAGTCTGCAACATTCTCAATTTTAATCTATCACATCTGATTTAGTATGGGTCAAGTAAGTATACAGCATTCTCAATTTCAATCTATCACATCTGATTTTGAATGGGCCGAGTAAATATGCACCATTCTCAATTTCAATCTATCACATCTGATTTAGAATGGGTCAAGTAAATATGCAGCATTCTCAATTTCTATCTATCAAATCTGGTTTAGAATGGGTCAAGTAAGCATGCAGCATTCTCAATTTCAATTTACCACATCAGATTTAGAATGGGTCAAGTAAGTATGCAGCATTCTCAGATTCTATTTATCACATCTGATTTAGAATGGGTCAAGTAAGTATGCAGCATTCTCAATTTCTATCTATTACATCTGATTTAGAATTGGTCAAGTAAGTGTGCAAAATTCTCAATTACTATCTATCACATCTGATTTAGAATGGGTCAAGTAAGTATGCAGCATTCTCAATTTCTATCTATCACATCTGATTTAGAATGGGTCAAGTAAGCATGCAGCATTCTCAATTTCTATCTGTCACAACCGATTTGGAATGGGTCAAGTAAGTATCCAACATTCTCAATTTCTATCTATCACATCTGATTTAGAATGGGTCAAGTAAGTATGCGACATTCTCAATTTTAATCTATCACATCTGATTTAGAATGCATGGGTCAAGTAAGTTTGCATTATTCTTGACTTGAATCTATCACATCTGTTTCAGAATGGGTGAAGTAAGTATGCAACATTATCAATTTCTATCCATCACATCTGATTTAAAACGGGTGAAGTAAGTAAACTATGCAGCATTCTCAATTTCTATCTATCACATCTAATTTAGAATGGGTCAATCAGGTATGCAGCATTCTTAATTTCAATCTATCATATCTGATTTAGAATGGGTCAAGTAAGTTTGCAACATTCTCAATTTCAATCTATCACATTTGATTTAGAATGGGTCAAGTAAGTATGCAGCATTCTCAATTTCTATTTATCACATCTGATTTAGAATGGGTCAAGTAAGTATGCAGCATTCTCATTTACTATCTATCACATCTGATTTAGAATGGGTCAAGTAAGTATACAGCATTCTTAATTTTAATCTATCACATCTGATTTAGAATGGGTCAAGTAAGTATGCACCATTCTCAATTTCTAATTATCACATCTGATTTAGAATGGGTCAAGTAAGTATGCAACATTCTCAATTACTATCTATCACAGCTGATTTAGAATGGGTCAAGTAAGTCTGCAACATTCTCAATTTTAATCTATCACATCTGATTTAGTATGGGTCAAGTAAGTATACAGCATTCTCAATTTCAATCTATCACATCTGATTTTGAATGGGCCGAGTAAATATGCACCATTCTCAATTTCAATCTATCACATCTGATTTAGAATGGGTCAAGTAAATATGCAGCATTCTCAATTTCTATCTATCAAATCTGGTTTAGAATGGGTCAAGTAAGCATGCAGCATTCTCAATTTCAATTTACCACATCAGATTTAGAATGGGTCAAGTAAGTATGCAGCATTCTCAGATTCTATTTATCACATCTGATTTAGAATGGGTCAAGTAAGTATGCAGCATTCTCAATTTCTATCTATTACATCTGATTTAGAATTGGTCAAGTAAGTGTGCAAAATTCTCAATTACTATCTATCACATCTGATTTAGAATGGGTCAAGTAAGTATGCAGCATTCTCAATTTCTATCTATCACATCTGATTTAGAATGGGTCAAGTAAGCATGCAGCATTCTCAATTTCTATCTGTCACAACCGATTTGGAATGGGTCAAGTAAGTATCCAACATTCTCAATTTCTATCTATCACATCTGATTTAGAATGGGTCAAGTAAGTATGCGACATTCTCAATTTTAATCTATCACATCTGATTTAGAATGCATGGGTCAAGTAAGTTTGCATTATTCTTGACTTGAATCTATCACATCTGTTTCAGAATGGGTGAAGTAAGTATGCAACATTATCAATTTCTATCCATCACATCTGATTTAAAACGGGTGAAGTAAGTAAACTATGCAGCATTCTCAATTTCTATCTATCACATCTGATTTAGAATGGGTCAATCAGGTATGCAGCATTCTTAATTTCAATCTATCATATCTGATTTAGAATGGGTCAAGTAAGTTTGCAACATTCTCAATTTCAATCTATCACATTTGATTTAGAATGGGTCAAGTAAGTATGCAGCATTCTCAATTTCTATTTATCACATCTGATTTAGAATGGGTCAAGTAAGTATGCAGCATTCTCATTTACTATCTATCACATCTGATTTAGAATGGGTCAAGTAAGTATACAGCATTCTTAATTTTAATCTATCACATCTGATTTAGAATGGGTCAAGTAAGTATGCACGATTCTCAATTTCCATTTATCACATCTGATTTAGAATGGGTCAAGTAAGTTTGCAGCATTCTCAATTTCTATCTATCACATCTGATTTAGAAAGGGTCAAGTAAGTATGCACCATTCTCAATTTCTAATTATCACATCTGATTTAGAATGGGTCAAGTAAGTATGCAACATTCTCAATTACTATCTATCACAGCTGATTTAGAATGGGTCAAGTAAGTCTGCAACATTCTCAATTTTAATCTATCACATCTGATTTAGTATGGGTCAAGTAAGTATACAGCATTCTCAATTTCAATCTATCACATCTGATTTTGAATGGGCCGAGTAAATATGCACCATTCTCAATTTCAATCTATCACATCTGATTTAGAATGGGTCAAGTAAATATGCAGCATTCTCAATTTCTATCTATCAAATCTGGTTTAGAATGGGTCAAGTAAGCATGCAGCATTCTCAATTTCAATTTACCACATCAGATTTAGAATGGGTCAAGTAAGTATGCAGCATTCTCAGATTCTAGTTATCACATCTGATTTAGAATGGGTCAAGTAAGTATGCAGCATTCTCAATTTCTATCTATTACATCTGATTTAGAATTGGTCAAGTAAGTGTGCAAAATTCTCAATTACTATCTATCACATCTGATTTAGAATGGGTCAAGTAAGTATGCAGCATTCTCAATTTCTATGTATCACATCTGATTTAGAATGGGTCAAGTAAGCATGCAGCATTCTCAATTTCTATCTGTCACAACCGATTTGGAATGGGTCAAGTAAGTATCCAACATTCTCAATTTCTATCTATCACATCTGATTTAGAATGGGTCAAGTAAGTATGCGACATTCTCAATTTTAATCTATCAAATCCGATTTAGAATGCATGGGTCAAGTAAGTTTGCATTATTCTTGACTTGAATCTATCACATCTGTTTCAGAATGGGTGAAGTAAGTATGCAACATTATCAATTTCTGTCCATCACATCTGATTTAAAACGGGTGAAGTAAGTAAACTATGCAGCATTCTCAATTTCTATCTATCACATCTGATTTAGAATGGGTCAATCAGCTATGCAGCATTCTTAATTTCAATCTATCATATCTGATTTAGAATGGGTCGAGTAAGTTTGCAACATTCTCAATTTCAATCTATCACATTTGATTTAGAATGGGTCAAGTAAGTATGCAGCATTCTCAGTTTCTATCTATCACATCTGATTTAGAATGGGTCAAGTAAGTATGCACCATTCTCAATTTCTAATTATCATATCTGATTTAGAATGGGTCAAGTAAGTATGCAACATTCTCAATTACTATCTATCACATCTGATTTAGAATGGGTCAATCAGGTATGCAGCATTATTAATTTCAATCTATCACATCTGATTTAGAATGGGTCAAGTAAGTATGCAGCATTCTCAATTCCTATCTGTCACATCCGATTTGGAATGGGTCAAGTAAGTATGCGACATTCTGAATTTTGATTTAATTCATCTGATTTAGAATGGGTCAAGTAAGTTTGCATTATTCTTGACTTGTATCTATCACATCTGTTTCAGAATGGGTGAAGTAAGTATGCAACATTATCAATTTCTATCCATCACATCTGATTTAAAACGGCTGAATTAAGTAAACCATGTAGCATTCTCAATTTCTATCTATCACATCTGATTTAGAATTGGTCAAGCAGGTATGCAGCATTCTCAATTACAATCTATCACATCTGATTTAGAATGGGTCAAGTAAGCATGCAGCATTCTCAATTTCTATCTGTCACAACCGATTTGGAATGGGTCAAGTAAGTATCCAACATTCTCAATTTCTATCTATCACATCTGATTTAGAATGGGTCAAGTAAGTATGCGACATTCTCAATTTTAATCCATCACATCTGATTTAGAATGCATGGGTCAAGTAAGTTTGCATTATTCTTGACTTGAATCTATGACATCTGTTTCAGAATGGGTGAAGTAAGTATGCAACATTATCAATTTCTATCCATCACATCTGATTTAAAACGGGTGAAGTAAGTAAACTATGCAGCATTCTCAATTTCTATCTATCACATCTGATTTAGAATGGGTCAATCAGGTATGCAGCATTCTTAATTTCAATCTATCATATCTGATTTAGAATGGGTCGAGTAAGTTTGCAACATTCTCAATTTCAATCTATCACATTTGATTTAGAATGGGTCAAGTAAGTATGCAGCATTCTCAATTTCTATTTATCACATCTGATTTAGAATGGGTCAAGTAAGTATGCAGCATTCTCATTTACTATCTATCACATCTGATTTAGAATGGGTCAAGTAAGTATACAGCATTCTTAATTTTAATCTATCACATCTGATTTAGAATGGGTCAAGTAAGTATGCACGATTCTCAATTTCCATTTATCACATCTGATTTAGAATGGGTCAAGTAAGTTTGCAGCATTCTCAATTTCTATCTATCACATCTGATTTAGAATGGGTCAAGTAAGCATGCACCATTCTCAATTTCTAATTATCACATCTGATTTAGAATGGGTCAAGTAAGTATGCAACATTCTCAATTACTATCTATCACAGCTGATTTAGAATGGGTCAAGTAAGTCTGCAACATTCTCAATTTTAATCTATCACATCTGATTTAGTATGGGTCAAGTAAGTATACAGCATTCTCAATTTCAATCTATCACATCTGATTTAGAATGGGTCAAGTAAATATGCAGCATTCTCAATTTCTATCTATCAAATCTGGTTTAGAATGGGTCAAGTAAGCATGCAGCATTCTCAATTTCAATTTACCACATCAGATTTAGAATGGGTCAAGTAAGTATGCAGCATTCTCAGATTCTATTTATCACATCTGATTTAGAATGGGTCAAGTAAGTATGCAGCATTCTCAATTTCTGTCTATTACATCTGATTTAGAATTGGTCAAGTAAGTGTGCAAAATTCTCAATTACTATCTATCACATCTGATTTAGAATGGGTCAAGTAAGCATGCAGCATTCTCAATTTCTATCTGTCACAACCGATTTGGAATGGGTCAAGTAAGTATCCAACATTCTCAATTTCTATCTATCACATCTGATTTAGAATGGGTCAAGTAAGTATGCGACATTCTCAATTTTAATCTATCACATCTGATTTAGAATGCATGGGTCAAGTAAGTTTGCATTATTCTTGACTTGAATCTATCACATCTGTTTCAGAATGGGTGAAGTAAGTATGCAACATTATCAATTTCTATCCATCACATCTGATTTAAAACGGGTGAAGTAAGTAAACTATGCAGCATTCTCAATTTCTATCTATCACATCTGATTTAGAATGGGTCAATCAGGTATGCAGCATTCTTAATTTCAATCTATCATATCTGATTTAGAATGGGTCGAGTAAGTTTGCAACATTCTCAATTTCAATCTATCACATTTGATTTAGAATGGGTCAAGTAAGTATGCAGCATTCTCAGTTTCTATCTATCACATCTGATTTAGAATGGGTCAAGTAAGTATGCACCACTCTCAATTTCTAATTATCACATCTGATTTAGAATGGGTCAAGTAAGTATGCAACATTCTCAATTACTATCTATCACATCTGATTTAGAATGGGTCAATCAGGTATGCAGCATTCTTAATTTCAATCTATCACATCTGATTTAGAATGGGTCAAGTAAGTATGCAGCATTCTCAATTCCTATCTGTCACATCTGATTTAGAATGGGTCAAGTAAGTTTGCATTATTCTTGACTTGTATCTATCACATCTGTTTCAGAATGGGTGAAGTAAGTATGCAACATTATCAATTTCTATCCATCACATCTGATTTAAAACGGCTGAATTAAGTAAACCATGTAGCATTCTCAATTTCTATCTATCACATCTGATTTAGAATTGGTCAAGCAGGTATGCAGCATTCTCAATTACAATCTATCACATCTGATTCAGAATGGGTCGAGTAAGTTTGCAACAATCTCAATTTTAATCTATCACATTTGATTTAGAATGGGTCAAGTAGGTATGCAACATTCTCAATTTCAATCTATCACATCTGATTTAGAATGGGTCAAGTAAGTATGCAGCATTCTCAATCTCTATCTATCACATCTGATTTAGAATGGGTCAAGTAAGTATGCAGCATTCTCAATTCCTATCTGTCACATCCGATTTGGAATTGGTCAAGTAAGTATGCAACATTCTCAATTTTAATCTATCACATCTGATTTAGAATGGGTCAAGTAAGTTTGCATTATTCTTGACTTGTATCTATCACATCTGTTTCAGAATTGGTGAAGTAAGTATGCAACATTATCAATTTCTATCCATCACATCTGATTTAAAACGGGTGAAGTAAGTAAACTATGCAGCATTCTCAATTTCTATCTATCACATCTGATTTAGAATTGGTCAAGCAGGTATGCAGCATTCTTAATTTCAATCGATCACATCTGATTTAGAATGGGTCGAGTAAGTTTGTAACATTCTCAATTTTAATCTATCACTTTTGATTTAGAATGGGTCAAGTAAGTATACAGCATTCTCAATTTGAATCTATCACATCTGATTTAGAATGGGTCAAGTGAGTACGCAGCATTCTCAATTTCTATTTATCACATCTGATTTAGAATGGGTCAAGTAAGTATGCACCATTCTCAATTTTTTATCTATCATCTGATTTAGAATGGGTCAAGTAAATATGCAGCATTCTCAATTTCTGTCTATCACATCTGATTTAGAATGGGTCAAGTAAGTATGCAGCATTCTCAATTTCTGTCTATCACATCTGATTTAGAATGGGTTATGTAAGTATTTAGCATTCTTTATTCTATCGATATCACATCTGATTTAGCTTCGTCAGGAAGGTATAATATGACTGCATTAGGTCTTTTTTCACGGACACAAAGGTCTCCATGTTTTCACCACTTACAACTCAGCTATTGTAACGTTCATCAGGAATACATGGTTTACTGACAATGACAATGAAGTTTATTACATATTCAATCCCCCTTGGGGCTAAATACAAGGAGGCTGATGGGTAAGCTATTCCATGTTCTACTTATGCCTATATTACTACATGCTTCTTCCCTTTTCTTAAAACATGTGAAGACGAACTTACAGAGTTCTTTTATTAAATAGTTGTTAGCTGATGACATTAGATATTTGCAAAAAAGTCTTTTTTGTTAGCTGTACATATTTGTGTTTCTCAAGTGTTGTATCAACAAAGGTATTACGTAAATCTTTGTACAGTGAGACTTGAGCTTCTAGAAGAAAGTGCACTTCTTTTTCTACTGGAATTCCAATGTTTGGACATCGGTGTTGCAGCAAAACGTCTCCAATAGCCATCTGTTGCTTTATATGATCACCAAGGCTACACAGATGCTAAATGAGCACCCAGAATCAGCCAATGAGGGCCGAAAGTACTGACCTTGATGACGTCAGCAGATGTCACTTTGTCAGTCCCCATCAGTACAGCAGGAACAGCAGAACTGCCAGTGGGCCCTGCTGTGGATGTAACCAGCTGTGTCAGCGCAGCAGAACTGAGCCAGGCAGCACTGCCAGTAGTGTGGGGTCTTGCTGTGGCTGTAGCCAGCTGTAAAGAGGTAAGTGAACAATGTTTGCTGTGTCATATTTGCACATTTACTTTTGACAGAATATTCATGTTAATGTTTATAATATATACGGACTAAACGTTATTGCACGACAATATTGTACATAATACAATGTATGGCAACGACTTTTACACAAAGTACAAAATAGGTGTATAGAATAAGACTTAACATCCTAATTAACATAACGAAAAGGGCTAACACAAGTCTTTGATATAGTGTTAATCATGAGTTTCAGTATTCTTTCTAATAGCGAAGCAGTTTTTGATATATTTGGATGTGCCTTTTTATCACTTGTTTGTTTCCCAATCCTATATGTTTTTAAAATATCCTGTATAAATCAGTAAACTTACAGAGCCATGGTTCCAAGGTCGGGAGTTGAGGTGCGTCAGGAGCACGGGCAGCACGATCACCAATGTTACCAAGGCACCGGTTGCCATGCCAACGCACAACAGTTGTCGTGGTGACAGGCGGTGACGTAGCTGTCCCCAAATGGTACGGTTCTCTTGGTCTGAGGGCGGACAAAAAAGAATATATCATTGGTTACCAACTCAAATCATGTTTCACTGCTATTATTTTTTGTAATGTTTGAATTGTACATCACTTCGTCAATACATCAGCTCTACTTTGAAAAGTTCCCTTCCCTGTACACTACTGATGATTGTTAACAATGGAACACTTTAGGAACCAACATGTTTTTATTCCGTTAGAGAGGAATGTCCCATTTCTGCTGTAACACCAACCTGGAGGCTGGTTGGAGTCGTACATCGGGTTCGGTTGCAGCTGGTTGATGACGTCCTGCGGGTTTGATAACGGATTCGGCCCGCCCGGCACTTGTTGGGCCCCGCACTTCGGTCTCCCAGGCCTCGGGGTAGAGGGGACAGGCGGTGCGTCTCGGTTCAGAGCTGGCCCGAGACGCATCCCGAACGATTCTCCATCTTCATAAACGTGTGTGGCGGCCGCCACAGGTTGGGCCCCATCGGTGGTAGGTCCTGGCCTCGGGGTGGAGGGGACGGGAGGGGCGCCGCGAGGATCTTGTTTCAAGGGTGGACCGAGACGCATCCCGAACGTGTCTCCATCCTCATACACGTGTGTGGCGGCCGCCACAGGTTGGGATGACCCACCAACTTCTTTCGGGGTTGTTTGTTGACCATCAGCACTTCCATCGGGACCTTTTCAAGAATAAAGACATATCATATCATATCAAACCAGAGTCCCACGACCTCATACAATTGATGTTAGCCTTAGACGTATCACAGATTTTTATGTAAACGATTATCAAATAAGTCTTCATTGGTATGAATTATATAAGTGGATCATCTTCTCTACCCAAACAACATAAGTTTATTGTAGCCTTTCCTCATCCATCATGCAGATAATTAGTAAAGCCTTCACTTGCTTGTCTAATGATGTTCATATTTATTTAACGTCCAGACGCCACAAGAATGAAATTCCCCACATCGGCCACTACAATATCATAATAATTTCTGAAAATGCACATAAGATATTCATTTGCATGATTGATATCTATAAATCTTCCTCCCTTTTTTAATCACTTACTAGTATACCGTATGTTTGAATAGTTTGATTTCCGTTTTAAAAAGGCATCAGATCTATAGCATTTCCCAAATCATTCATGAAAATTAGCCCCTGTTTTGCACAATCACCATCTTATTAAGTTAATAGTTATTAACACATCTACATACCAAATATCATACATATATCCACCAACTATATCCTGAATTATTATCCTTTAAAATTTCAAAAAATATCTGCAGTGAAAAAAAGCTTTTTCGGGGCCTAAAACTATTATCACTTCTTTAGGAAACCAAGATTTCCTATCAAAACATCATGACAATAGCATGTCCCGAACATGACATATCAATCCAGAGGTCCTGCTGCAGTACCTTAGAGAACCTCTAGGTTGCCCCTAATCTGTACATTTCTTGATTTATGATTTGTTTCTTGATAAGTACATATTATGAAGATCCATTCACAACTTCTACACATGGTAGTCTTTAAAGCCCTACATGCTATGTTGAACTAAAATCAGTAGTCCTCTAAAACAGGTATCTTGGGCCGTAAGGACAATCATGGTAACATTATGGTTACCATAAGAATGAGAAAAAAATTAATCCTGCGACAGTTATCGTAATTCAGGCTGTACGATCTAGTGTTTTAGTATTAATAGAAAGCTACATATGTATACAATGTACATATTCAATACTATGTAGCTACACGCTAGTCTCTTAAGCTCTACTTGCGATGCGGGACTAAAATCAGTTAAGCTAAAGTTAAAGTTGCCCGTACATCAGAAACAGATACGTAGGGGTGGCGCCCATCTCCATTTCTGTAGCCCTTGGGCCACACATGTGCAAGCCACTACAGCAGGGGGCTGGTCCGCTGGTAGTGATGTGTGTTTAACTTCCATACTCTTCCTCATTAGTGCTGAGTGCTAAGCAGAGAAAGCAGCATGTACCATTTTTAAAGCCTTTGGTATGACTCGGCCGGGGATCGAACTCACGACCTACCGAATGCAAGGCGAACACTCTAGCCACTAGGCCATTGCACCGGTAGTCCGATAAAATCAGTAGTCCTCTAAAATGCAATAGGTACCGTGGGTCGGCATGACCATTGACTGAATGAAACTATTGTTACCGCAAAAATGCGCACAAAATTTGACTTCTGTGAAAATTATCGTAAATCAGACTACACGTCTGTGAGAGGAAATGTTGTATGTGTCAACAGTACATACACTGGTACTAGTAGATGGTTTACATGAACATTCATGACTGGAATATAATTGTCTCGAAATCCATACTTGCTATGCGGGGCTAAAATGATCGGTTCGCTGAAACTGGATAATACCATGGTTACCAAAACAATGAGCACAGATTTTGAATCCTGCGACAATGATAGAAATTTAGACTAGACGCTGTCATGTTATGTGTTAGTAAAATGCTACAAAATTATACCCTTACAAAAGACAATGTTTTTTTTTTGTCGTGTTTCTTATTTGCTTTGTTACCAGGCTAAAGGGTACATCGTGACATGAGGAACCGCTAAATGCGTAGAAAGATCTTGACGCCAATTTCTAAAGTGGTGAGCGGGACACAAACTCAGTTACACTTCGGATCGTTTTAGTCACGCTACAGCAGCGACACCTAGCTGCGGTGCGAAGTATTGCCCTGGTAGGAAATGGTACGTTTTTGTTTGTACAAAGAAACCTTTGTTATACTAACCATTCTCCACATTTCGTTATTTTCTACTATTTTCAGCGACCAAAACAGTCTGAAGGAGACCAGATGAGCTGTGATAGGAAATGTTGCATGGACTCTGTTAATACTTGTACTAGTGGATGATTTACATGAACATTCATGACTGGAATATACCTATTCAATACTTTAAGGCAACAGGTGCTAGTCTTGAAATCACTACCTGCTATGCGGGACTAAAACGATCAGTCCCCTTAAACTGGAGTAAACAGGAAGAGGTGAAAGAAAATGAATCCTGGGACAGTGATCGTAATCTAGACGGCACGCTGCCGTGTTTTGGTATTAGCAAAAGGCTACAAAATTATTCCCTCCCCAACGCGTTAACGACAAAGTATAACTTTTTTCTAAGATTTTTGCTTGTTTCTTATTTTCTTTGATACCAGGCTAAAGGGGAAATTATGACAGGAGAAACCTTTAATTATAAGTGCGTGGAAAGATCAGGAATCCAATTCCTAAAGTTAACGTGATGATTTTTCATAGCTCTAGATGTGCATGTGGCATTTTTCATTGTCTCACAACTACGAGGGCCCACAGCGACAAATTCGTTTTAGATACTGCTGCGATGTAAACTGTTTTCTTGTCTGCTTTGAACTATGTAAGACTTAGAACATGTTGCTTGGATCATATTAACACAAATAGTTGGTTTACATGAACCTTTTATAACTAGAGTATACATATTTAATTCTTTGTCACTACAAATAGGTCAAAAAAGGATGTCATAGGATAGGTCGGCAAGGTAATCATATAAATTTTAGATGATAATGTGGTTGGCCAGAAGAATGATAGTAAATTTTGAATCCTGCGACAGGTGTAAACGTTTGACGATGTCATATTGTTGGTGTCAGAAATATAAGGCTACAAAATTATAAGAGAAGTTTATTTGCAAGTTCGTGCCCGAGGGCTAATTGCAAGTATTATACACATCCCCAAGTATACTATAGTCATGTTTTTATGTTTCTTATTTGCTAAATGTGTAGAAATTTAATGATCAAACTACGGTATGATAAGTATTTGTTTTCACTAGATATGTGATTTTTTATTGCCTGAAAGATATGAGGGTCCAAAGGGTCAAAATCGTTTGGAATGATTATATTGTGTTCCTAACTGCTTTCCTGGTTTATCTTATTTCATTCTATCATTGATTAGATTACGGTTCGTCTGTTGTAGCTAAACTGTGGGAGCTAGCGAGAAACAGTCAGAAAAACATTTTCATACATCGTTAAGCTTCCTGTATGAATGTAGTGTGTATTGCAATGTTACAATTGTCACTTATCCTGAATGTCATTCTAGTGAGTTAACCGGGGCTTCCATACCTCCTCCCCCCCATCACTAAGCACATTTTTGTTTTTTTTAATGTTGGTGAGGGGAGAGTACGGAGGCCCGGCGGTACGTTGGCTGTGTCGCTGCGGCCTAGCGATTTGACAGAACGCTCTACGAATTTCATCGATGAAAAACGAATCTTTTATTCTTCGTGTGTTTTGTCGTCTTTTTAGTCATACGTGTATGTTTTACAAGTGAAGGTTGACCTAAATCCAATCTTGAATGTAGCGACACTACTAAGATACCGTAGCCCAGTAAGATACCCCCATAAGTGTGATGATACTCGAGCTCGGGCTAAGTTGAACTAACCTGGCGGTTGATCTAGGTCCGCGCTGTACATCGGATTCAGGGGCAGGTTGACGATGTCTTCCTCTCGCATCCAGTAGACGCCGGCCCTTTTTGCGTTCCTCCGTTTGGGGAGAAGAAACCGACCCTGTCCGGAGGGACGAGACGGATCCTCCGGAGTCTGTCCGGAGGGACGGGATGGTTCGCCTGGAGCCAGTCCGACGGGACGGGACGGATCCTCCGGAGTCTTTCCGGGGGGACGAGGCGGTTCCCCGGAAGTTTGTCCGGTGGGACGAGACGATCCTCCACGACGACGACGACGTTTTTTCGGGGGAAGAGGCGGCGGTACCTCTGAAGCCTTGTGGAGCGATGCCATCGGGGTGTATCCGTTATCTATGATAGGAGCCATTGGGGTATACCCGTTTTCTACCGAAGATATCGATGCCATCGGAGTATAGCCATTGTCTACCAAAGGTGCCATTGGCATGTATCCACTTTCCTTACTTGTCGACCCCCCTGGGCCAACCACCTCTGTCGGTATCTGGCTTTTGGGTGTTCGGGGCGGCTGAAGCTCGTCTCCCGGAGCCTCCGCCATCTCGCTCTCGGACCGAACCCACTCTGGTGCCGATCTTGAAATGCGCTTTGTCCGCTTTGTCGTGTGGGGAACAACCAAATCCACTAATTGTCTAGAAATCGAATGTGGCATTCTATAAGCATGCAATAACTCTCCGTATGGCCAGGAGGAATTTTTCAATTTGCCACGAGTTATTTCACTCTTTTATGTATGAGACCTTCGATGTTCTGATATACATAATACACACTTTAACAGTGTTGTTGTAAGTATTCTTTTTCTTTCTGGCATTATCATTGTGTATCATTTTCCACTTTAAAGAAAATGTTTTTAAGACATCTTGTAAGATTATCATAAATCGCCGCGGATTGGACTAAATTTGAGCACATTGGATAAATCTAGGCCGAGCAAACGTCAGTGGATAAATAAATATTCAAAGATCTGAATATAAAGAAGTCTGGTTAGCGTTTATTACCTTTACCTTTGTGTGTCCCTGTGTGTGTGTGTGTGTGTGTGTGTGTGTTTGTGGTTGTGTGTGTGTGTGTGGTGTGGTTGTGTATGAGTGCCTGTGTACGTGAGTATGTGTACCTGTGTGTGCGCGCGCGCGTGTGTGCGGACAGCACCCCCCCCCCCCAAGTTGTGGATATAGTTCTATAATGGCGCCCTCTTGGTGTTCATAAAACAACAGTGTCGTATCATGGCCCCAAAAATTCATTTTTTGTGTACGTTGGCTCACTTTCATCTCCGTTCTATTGACGTAACACCCTCGAGTAGTTAGGCCATAGAGAGGAGAAAGGAGTTGAATATTATTTCGAAACTAAGATAAGTAACTGAACAAATGCATCTGTTCTCTATATTCAACCTCCTTGATCTGTCTGAAACGTCTGAGTCACCAGCTAGTAGCAAGGTGACTCGTTCATCACACGAACGTTTTTTTTTTTTTTAAATCATGCTCGTAGGGCCTGATTTTACCATCATGAAGGGGAAGAGCGGCCCATAGCGATAACTGTAGCAGCATCTCTTCTCTCTAAGTCAGAAACATCAAGCTTAGGTGAGCTTGACTTCACTGACTCAATAGGGGAAGCAGGCTAGAGGTTAGGAGGGCTGCTTGGGAGATTCCCTACCCCATTTTGGCCGGAATGGTTTGATCCACTCAAATGTGTGGTGGTGTTTAACTACTAGTAGAAACAATGATGTGTAAGATTCAGCTCCGCCATCTTGGACCGAATCTGCATGCTTCCAATCTGCCGCTGATGAAAAACATATAGTACACACACGTTTTATTGAGCAAACAAAAATAGTACCATCAACTCTTTTACTCCCACCAGGTTTCATAGTACCTCAAAATTAAAAAAAAAATATTATAGAGGTCGTATTTTAAATTCGTGTATTTTCTCTCATGATTGTGTGGCGGTAGTATGGCGTCTGGTCACGGGAATTATGGGTGTGATGTTAATTACAAACAAGATGGCGACGCACCCAACTTGGATCCGCCATCGAACAAGAACTTTATAAAGTTATAATAAACATGATGTAACGACACATAAACGGACAGAAATGTATACAATAACAGCAAAAATCAATTGGCCTTGTGGGGTAAAGGTCTTGACTACCAACACCCCCCTCCCCCAACCCCCAACGCACTTTCCGCTTTAAAATTTATGTGTTATGTCGGAAAAACATAACAGCAACAGTAACTGTCCAAAAATGGGTTCGGTATTTCCCATGCATTATCTCACTTATCTCCCATATTGTTAGAATTTTCTCATTTTCTAGAAGACATTGATACAAGCTGTATTGCAGTATATTATCGTAGTGCTAATGTTATTGTAGAAACCTCAATATTGTGTCCCCAATATCGTTTGAAAGAGCATTTTTTTCACGCACACGATTGGTAGTGGTAGCTAATGGCATATCACAGACTTATTTTCGTGCATACCGGATAACTCAAGGATACAGTAACTGCATATTCAAGAAAACAAGACGAACTGTGAATATTGTGGATGTTTCCATCCTTCACAGGAGTACAGGCCAATGTTTAGTGAATCACGGCGTTGTTTTTGTAGCCTTTCCCCATAGGGGTAACGCAACAGTTAGCGCGTGCGCCCTGAGCCCACCCACCCCCCCTCCCCCACACACACCAAAAACAACAAGGCTTTAAAATATTGAAAAGCCTTTCTTGGGGGGATTTTATGTTAAATCTGGGTATTCTGGGAGTGGCTTCATTAGGAAAGACCTTATACTTCTTGTATCAGTTGTGCAAAATGAACCCATGAAGTAATATCATCCCCAGAAAGCTGTTTTAGCCAAAATGACCCATCCAAGGGCTCTGATTTTTGTGTGTTTGGGGGGGGGGTGTTCTGGCCTATCTAAAGACAAGCCATATAGAAATCTTGCAAATGCACTTGATGAGACAAAAGACAGCAGGCTATCATTTTAGAGAGTCTCAGAGTTTTAATACTTGAGATAATGACACAATGGAAGCAAAACTATGTGAATGTTTCAACTTGTTAATGAGTATGAATATGTATGTATGCATGTATGTATAGTACAAAATACATAAGAGTTAGAGCTTCTGTATGATTCGAGTCAGTTCGTTTTGGTCGTGTCCATTACTTTAAGAGTTGCGAAAGACCCCCCCCCCCCCCCATTGTAGTGCTGACACAAATGTAGGTGGCCTAAGGGCTACAGAAATGAAGATGGGCACCACCCCTATATACCTGATAAAGGTGGCTGCGTGATTTTCTGCTGTATGATGTTGATGCTATGCAGTTGGCAGCTTTTTCCGCCAGGTGACGTTCTTTACATGTCGTCGACTTAAGCTGTAGCGTATCAAAATATCACCCAAAGAAAACCTTCCGAAGAAAAAAAATCATATATCTAGGACACATAAAATAAATATTATTGATGACATCCTCTACTGATTCCAGATTTAATGTGAGAGGGCGAAAAAAGCAAGATTGGTAAAAAGCAAGATATTTTGAGAACAGACACCATAAACGTTGTAACAGGTTGACAATCATCGAAGCGACAAAAACATGATATCGCATTCAACAAGTATTTTCTTTCTGTATTCAAGAGGTACAAAAAGTGACACTATTGTGCTAAACTAGTACCACTTTATACCAGGCTGACAATTACAGTTAAGGCTATGATATTGGTGACACTTTTTATTTTCGAAATAGTTTCACTTCTACAACTACGTGCAGGGCTACATTTTCCTAGCTAGTGTCAATTCTTCAAGTGTAATCAAGGCTACCACGCGTTATTTTCCCCCATTTGGTACCATTTTCACAATTCCCGGAGAGAAAAAAATCTTTCTTTTTTCAAAATCCAAAAATAATGAGCGCGCTGATGTCATCTATAAAATATATTTGTTGTGGCCCTATTTAAAATAAAACTGCCCTTTTAATGCTCCATATGCTTGTCATTCCTGAGGTGGGCTTATGAGGTAATGTAGCCTTATGGATATGACGGAAACGTCAGGTAACATTCTAATTTCATATATTCATAAATCTGATTTATCATATCTATACCATGTGAACGATACATTGTAGAGGGTACTGGTAACAGTGGGTATAATGGGACACTGTTAACCTGTTCATTGTCATAATGCCCGATCTATAGAACATCCGCAAATTTATCACAATAGCTATACGCTGTCATTACGATATACTTAACGAAAAGAGTTAAGTCGTAACGCTGTCGGTACAACGTCGTATATTTTTGTCGTATGATTTCCGGATCCAGCAAGGTTGTGAAAGAACCATCGGACTGTCAACAGAGATACAAGACAACAGTACGTTTTTCACCACATTTTGTACGACCGACACCCATAACCGTCATAATACCCCTGTCACATTATCCACGATCTTCTCGCGTATTGAAGGAAGATTGGCCATATTTAAGATCGACAGAGTGTTGCGCGTATTTTTCACCTGAAAACCGTCCCTGTCACATATAAGCCATACTTTGTACCTTGTACAATTGTTGTGCCATAAAGTTAATTTTATAAGCGAGGCTCGGGCGATTGCCGCAGAATCGTCGTTCGATCGATTTCGCCAAATGTGACAGGGGCATTAGGACTGCAACCCTTTCCGGTAGTGTGCGAGCGACACAGCCGGAATCGAACTCACGGCGTCTAGTTCTAGAGGCAGGGCCTCTAACCACTGGACTACGTACGCTTCCTAGTTACGCAGTGCAACGTACACGACCAATATAGTGCAAATACAGTAGATGCCAGGTAATTGCACATCGGATAATCGCACACTTCTGTTAATTGCACGAAATCCGCAAATCCGCGGTCCAGCTTAATAACTTCGCTTTATTGCACCATTCGGATAATTGCACGAAATACACTGGCAAATGCGGTGTGCAATTAAGCGGCTTCCACTGTATCTATCGTCATGCCATACAAAAGATCGCCTTTGAGACATTTTGTCAGTCCCTCTCCTTCCCTCCCCGCCACTATCACAAACGTACCTCCCCTTGAATGGGATAATCCTGACAAGGGTTTATTGTAAAATTCGTAGCCTAAGATAACGGATACGAATGTACGTGTGGCCAATTTCGCACTAGCACAATCTCGGGTCTAAATCTTAGCCATTGGGGCGGCCTAGGGGCACGAATTTCAGATTGTATGGGAAAACGCCATCTTATCTCGTCTGTGACTGTGGTCGTTTTCAGCACATATGAATAGATAAAACAGCCTATATAGATACAACACGATATATAAAAAAAAACTTGAGTTTCCTATAGATTCCAACGATGTTGATGAAAATGACAGCAGTGATTTTAGGCCTCCTAGGCAGTATTATTGACATTTGTCGCAGTGGCGGCAACAGGATATGAGAAAATTCGTACGCAGAAGACTATCTAAATAGCTCCACTTCCTCTGAGAGCTTAAGGCGTAAAGATATACAATAGATATGCTGGTATTCCACACATTGACACGCATATGCACGGCTTCATCCTAAACCTTCCTTCAAAGAGGAATGGTGGCAAATTCAAGATGACTCCGTCTAAGGATGACATAAACTTAAGACGATTTTCTTGTTGTACATTAGGAAGAAAGTTTGATATTATCAAGTATTTATCACCAATTTCACTATTACAGTATGGTACTGGTGAGGTGACCATTTTTTTATATACACGTATCATAGTTAGGCCATGTTGATTTGATTATATGGTTGACATCCTCTGGGAACCCAAAATCTGATGCGAGTGAATGTGCAAATAAAGAAAAGTTGCCTTCAATATGAAATCTAAGTGGTCAGAAAGGTGAAACAAATGAGCAAACATACACAGTAAATTAGGTATAACATTACAAATGATAGATTCTTCATTTTTGTTCTTTCATATTTTTTTCTTTGACTTTGGAATAACCTTTGCCTTTCTATCAAATTATCATCCATTTTTTCGTATCTAAGTATTTTGCAATCTACGACGTATTTTTTTTATCATTTCACAGCTGCTCTGTACAATTTACTGTATGGTTGAAAACTTATTTTGAAACGTCCAAAATTGATGCACACAGAGATGTCATCCAAACAGTCAAATCAACATGGCCTCATCACAAATCAAACAAGAAAAGTAAAATTTGAAGCATATGCATTGATGTTCAACTTCACAGTGTTGCGGGAGGATTTTAGGCCTAGGGTAAAGCCCCCTTTGCAAATCAAGAATTTAGCTCGGCCGAGTTGTCAGCGAGCTCTAAATTACAAGGAGGTATGACCCTGATGCCGAAGAAACTCAGGGTCATGCCTCCTCGTAATTTAGAGCTCGCTGACAACTCGGCCGAGCTAAATTCTTGATTTGTAAAGGGGGCTTAATACCCCCCTCACATTAGGCGCGATTCGATCGGACGACGAGTCTGCGAGCTCTAATTTACGAGGAGGCATGACCCTGATGCCTACGAAGAAATGGCAGAGTTCCCCCTTCCCGGCAGGGTCATGCCTCCTCGTAATTTAGAGCTGGCAGACTCGTCGTCCGATCGAATCGCGCCTAATGTGAGGGGGGGGGGGTATTAGGACACATGGTCTACCCTAATCAACATCTGCTATGTTCATCCATACAGTCATATTCTTATGGTGACCAGCCCCTCCAGCTCTGTCCTGTCACTTGCTTCATGTAATCGAGCATCACTACAGGGTCAGTTACTTATCCAGTAGCCATGGTGACAGCGGCCGCCTTGCCAAGGTCTTTGACCTCATTTGTTGGGGAAAGACGAAGTCGAGAAAAACATGTTTCCCCGTACCCTAATGTACCCAACCGTACTCAATGTCAATGACTTGAAGAGTTTTAGTCATGTATATTGTACATGTATGATGCTTTCATTACCTCCAGGGAAATGGAGGTATAGTTTTCGGTGCGTCTGTGTATCTGTATGTGTGCCTGTGTGTCTGTGTGCCTGTCTGTTTGTGTTTCCACATATTTGTTGCCAGCACAACTTTAGAACCTCTGGATGGATTGTAATGATATTAGGTTTGTGGGTAGATGTTGGGAAGACAAAGGTCAAGGTCAATTTTAGGCCCCCTGGTGTGTAATTCTGACACTGCAGCAGAACTTCGATTTTTTTATGTATCTTTTGACCTGGACATGCTATGGTCTTATTTTAGGCTAGTGTTTATAGTGCTTTGTTAATTTTCCCCGTAGGAATACATGGAAGATAGTAAATATTTGAAGAGTGGTTATTGAAAGTGAATAAGTACAATCAATCCTACAATTGCTTTCAACATGTAGTTCTCTATCAATTCTAGATATGTTAATGTTGGCATTTTCGCGGTGGTTTAATTTGCAAGTTTTCATGGTGACATCTTTACCGCGAACCTAAAACCTCCGTGAGAATCCCTGTTCTGTCTTCAGTCTACTACCCAATATTTCAACCGCGAACTAAAACCACCGCGAGCACTAGAAAAGTAATAGGGGACTTTGGCCAAGTTAGGAACTTCAATGAAAGTCTATTAGGAGTTGATTGGCCTAGTTTGAACTGATCGACGGCTAATATACTGCAAAAGAATGAAATCCCATGGCAACTCATTTGTCCCTATTTGGCCAAATTCTTTTCTTTTTCATCCAACTGACACGACGTCTGCTTGGAAACTAGCAAACACCTACATTTTCTCCATACCGCTGTTAAACTTAAATGTGTTTACAGTAGTTTTCTTTAAGTTAATAGTTTTGTCTTTGAACGAGATAGTAACGATAGTTCATGTCCCTTTATCCGCGGGTAACCAATTTCCGCTGTTTTCAGAAGAAATGGGAATGTAGGGAAATAAAGTCGACGGTCGAGTCTTTTGAGTTGCAATATTTCAAAAATTTTAAACTACCGTCCGATATTTTTACAAACAACGGACATAGGTTACCCCGCGAATAAAGATGAACTAGCATTACACGTTGCTTTGTTACGATAGGATTCCTAAGTAGCTCCCATACAAGTCCCATACAACAAAGGACTCGTCAGAGCTCGTCTGCTTTGAGCCTTTCCTGTCCCTTGTGAATCATGGCTCAGTAACCATTGACGACGACAACTTTCAAAGAAAACAATGAAATATGGATAGCGGATACCTCTTTATCAAACCATGTCATATATCGGGGATTTGAGTTCTTTGTTCGAAGTTTGGAGCGTATTTCAAGAAGTTTGCTTGGCAATGATCGACGAAGAAAAGTCGAGCCGGCGCCAATGGGGGCGTTCATTCTCTGTGGGGCTGCCTCGAGTCGCCCGAGGCCCGCCGAGCCTGGCTCTACGTACGGTACTCATCCCGTTCTCTCATTATTACTTTTGCCTGGCATCAAATCAAAGTCCGGGATTTTCTCTGGAGGAATCTTCCAACCCTCGGGGCCAGCCGGAAGAACTGAAAGGATCTCAAATAGATGTAATGAAAAGAAATACGTCAAACTTTCAGATCTATATATTCAGCGCAAACTTCAATCTCTTCCACACGCGTCAATAATACGGGTATGAAATGTGAAGGAAGACGGCGCTCGCGGGTAGGCTTATTTTTCTTTAATTTGTATTTTTCCACACATGACAAAATACACGGCGATTCGGTATAGGATCTAGGGTCATTTTGGTTCGGCGAGCTTTTTGGTACACAAGCTCGACTTCTTGGCACTTTGGCGGTACCTCGTGCGATGTTACCCGCTGGCGAAAGAGTCTGATCGCCTTACAAATAACTTCACACGTACACACACTGTCTCCACAAATACGCGGAGCACTTGCACTTCGAAGCTTTATCTGTATGGGCTACTCCACCTTCAAGATTCGGGGGGTGACATGTCTTAGAGTAACAAGAAAAATTCAAATGCTTGGGAAAATGTTTCGTTAACTATTAAGATAAATGAATTTTATCCTAGCATAACTTCACATTCTTGGTCTCACCAAAAGTATTAATCACTCAAAAAATGTGGTTGCACCCCTCATGAATCCGTGAGATGGTATAGCCCAACAAGCAACATACAAATAAATACAGACTAATAGAACACTACAGGCTTACATTATGTACATATACAAATATTGCCATTATATATCATTTTAGAATTATATCTTATTAACGGGTTAGTCATAAAATACTGCGAAACTTTCTTGTGGCTCATTAATTGACGGTTATCACTGAAAACATCATTGACATTTCAAAGATGACATTGTTTTAGATGTACAGAATACAACCCGAAAGTTCGTCTTTTTAGAATATTGTGAGAGGGTTTTGTACAGATAAAGTTTATACACAATACATGTGAAACAGAAATATTTATCTACCATACGATAAAGTAAGAGTTATTCTGCTGAAATAGCTTGGTGGCCAAACCTATGACGTCATTCATCATTCCGAGTGCGCATGCGCAGCGACATGCATTGTGGGTAACAAGTCAAAGGTTATGGCCCCCAAAACATATACAAAATACGTCTGGATATTGTTATGCAAATCGAGACATTCGCCGAGGCAAAAACTGTTATCAAGTAAGTGACATTCACCTTTGACATATTACCCACAATTCATTTAGCTACGCATGCGTATCCGGACTAGTGAACGCCCTTACTATAGCTGCTGAATTTGTTCTCTTAACGATAAAAAAGACTCTGAAGCCTCTCCGAAATCCGGCTATATCAGTGTTTGCGTATATAACCCTAGTTCACCTTTATCCGTGGAGTAACCTATATTCGTTGTTCTTAAAAACATGGTTTTAGGGATATCAAGTAAACAGACAGTTATTTCAAATTGCAATATCTTTAATTAAAATACTGAAGTTATTTTCAAAATATTGTACCATCCGTCGACTTGATACCCCTAGATACGCTGTTTTCGAGAACGGATATAGGTTACTCCACAGATAAATGTGAACAAGGGTTAGGTTGTTTATGTCCTTTACTGCACAACATGTACACGGAGATAGGCAAGGCCCCCACTCAACTAGACGGCGATCGCGCTACGACCGCTCTACGACCTAAATTGGATTTGTGCGACCATTTATTTCATAATTTCAATATGAAAAGAGTAAAAAGAGAGCAAATCACACAAAAGATGTGTCTTTTGAAATCTATGAACTTTGTTGAACTGTTGAGCACTCTGTCTCTGAACGTTCGGTCGCCGCCCTAGTGGAATGGTGTTTTTTTCAGTCCATTTGACATTGGATCAAAATTCACTACAACGAATGTTTTAAAATGTACATATAGCAACTCGTTTAAACTTAGTAATTTCCATATTCAAGAGTGACTATTTTAGACAGGAATTTTGAGAATGGTTTTGTCACTCCCCGCGGATATTCTCTCACGTTTAGGCGGTTTGTATCAGTCTTCGATTGGCTCTTCCTTTATTTTGACAGGGGGGACTCTCCGTTCACGGAACAGCACGTACTCGCTGAACTGGGAGTTCTCGACACCCCCTCCGCACGATGCACGAATCCTCAGTCCGTTCTGCAACATCCTCTGCAACACCTGAAAAACAGAAGTTCAAAACTTTCATAACAGAATTCTTAGAACACAAACACCCAAGGTCAAGAACATAAAGGTTACACAACACAACACATACACATTGGGTCACCCGGATAAACCGAGAACCAATGACACAAAACAAGATTTCTTCGCGAGAGGAATCAAAGAAGCCATCAGGGCTTTACAGCCATCTGTCAACAGAGACGGGGGGCGCCATAGGTTTTTCTGCAATTTAACGGTGCACACCCAGTTCTTTAGCGCCCGGGTTCCGTGGTAGTGCGCGACAAAAAAGTGACGAAAGGGTTTAAGTTTTGAAATGGCATTAAATGCTAATATGGCTGAAAAGCGTATAGGAAGTGGAAAGAATCAGAACTCAGCTGTTCTTATAGCTGAAGGAATATTCTCATCCCATATACAGTTAACGTTATTTTGCTTCAGGATAATTCCCTGGAAGAGATGGTCACCAGTCTTGGGAGTGTGCAACCTCCAATTGAAACCCAAAATAAACTGGGGTGTGCCCCCTTTTGATCCACTGCTCGTGTTCTATCTGCATAATATGACGTCACAGAAACAGATTGTCCATTCCTTGATAAAGACTGGAGTTTGACTATCAAAAATCTGAGTGAGTCCAATTTTTGGTGCTGGTTACTAAAGTTGATCATTTATCCAGAATGAGTTCTACCAACACAAATTTGAACTTGATGAGAAGGTCTCTAAAATAAAATAAAATGATAACTTTGAAAAAGACAGATCAAATGATTTATCATCATATTTTAGAATTAGGACTATCAAGTCGACGGAAGATGGTTTCAAACTGCAATATTCTAAAAAAAACTGCAATTTGAACCCACCGACCGACGACTTGATATCCCTTGATACTCCGTTTTTAAAAGCAACGAATATAGGTTACCCCGCGGATAAAGGTGAACTAGAGCTACAGCTCTCGGCTTGTCATTTTCGTACCCAATAGCTCTAAGAAATATGAGCATACTGAGGCCTGTTTTTGCGGTGTAACTAGCGGGTGGTTGGGGCGAGGATTCCCCTGCAGCTAGCCTGGTTTGGCATCGGGCCCTCTCTCATCATATGTACCCTGTCACCTACGCTTGACAACCGCTCCAGGCTACCATGCCAACACGTCTGGATTTCTTCCACTTTGCTGCCAATGTAACCTCGTCTTTGGAAGCCTTTCTCTAAATCTGTATCCTAAGTATTTGTACAAATACGGAATGGCAACTTGTTGGCCAACCGTACTAGGCCAACCTGACATTGCTGCTTAGATTTCTAAAAAGATTGAAATATCGTTATGAATATCAATGTTATATCTACCAAATTTATTTTTTCTGGGAGAGGGGAATTAAAAATGTATTAAACCCAAACTTTCGTACATTCACGGATGAACAGAAAGCCACTTTTCTCTTAAAATCGTAGAACTCACAAATTGTAGGAAAAGTGAGGCTTTTCATCATCATCATCGTCGTCTCCTATGCTTCTAACATGTACTAGCAATGAGCCTATGGGCGTGCACTTGCAAATACTAGTATTTTAGTAGTAAAACTTTTTGTGACTCACTTGCACGAAATTGAGACTGCAAAATCCGTTGAGTGGAAACCTGATGACCTGGTGTGCGTCATGGTTCCACCCCGCATGCGCAGAGTTGCACACGGCACCACTGACCTCCGGAAACAGTTCCTCAATCAACGCTCTCTCACCGCTGACACACACCTGCAAAGAACAACAACGTTTGTTTGTTTATTGTTTATTTTCAGGCACTGTGGTCCATAAAGACGAGCGATGTGTTTCCACAAAAAAAAACATTTTTGTAAGTAGTTGGCATGAGATGTTATTTTTAATCGCGACGGAAGGACCACATTGTTTACAGAATTCATGCCATGACGTACTTAATAGTACTTAAGTACGTTCATGGTTCCGAGTACGCGTGCGCAGTGACATGAATTATGGGTAATATATCAAAGAAGATGAAGGCCCCTGAGACATCACGTCTGAAAATACAGACAGTTGAAATGACATTGAAGGACTGTTTACAAGTCAGTAGCCAGGATACCATACCCCAACCTCAAAATATATCCTTTGTGTTGGGGTCTGGCAGGATGGCTGTAGAAAGGTTCTCGAAGGCCCTTGATCAGAGGGAGGAGAACCTAGGATTGATGACCACTCACACCACAGGTAGCCAGCTACAACACACCACAGTTGGTCAGCAGGCTATCACAGTAGCGAATCAGGTACTTAGTGGTCACTGTTATGGATTAAAAAAATACAGTTGGGGGTCTTTAGCCAATCATGGTAGGGTGTAATTACCTCCTGCTGATCCTGCTACTGTTCTATTGGTGGAGTTTTTTTGCCCATTAGAAGGGGCAAAATTGAGAAGAGTTCCTATGTCATCCTGCCAGACCCCTGCACGATAGATACTTGAGATCGGGCTGGGGTTTGGTAACCAGGCTAACAAGTCAGGGGCCTTCACCTATGACATGTTACCCACAATTACTCTCACTGTACGTGCGCACTCAGAACAGTGAACGTAATTATCGTAATCATCGCAGAGCTGTAGGCGGATAGTTTCCTTTATAATAATGTTGGTGATAAAGGTGATGCTTCTGTTGATGATGAGAATGATGATGAAAATGACTATGATAAGAATGCCGGTGACGGCGATGATTCTGATATTGGTGTTGATGAACGATGATGAAAAAATGATAAACTAAGATGAGAGAATATAACATACGTCTTATTGTGGAGTAAAATCCCTTTAACTGATGACGTCACTCACCCTTTCGCCGAGCTCGGGACTGACGTGTACCACGATGACGTCACAGATCTTGTTGTAGTATTTCCCTTCCCGCCATTTCTCCAGGTCGGCGACCAGAGGATGGATCTCGAAAAACCGTGCCTCCTACGGAAAGAACGGACAAGGTGTTAGATAAATAGAAGGCCATTTCACAAAAATTCTGAAACTAAGCCAGCTCCTGCAGTTAAAAACAAAAGCCGCTAGGAGGCCAAAACTTACACCACGTACTCAAGCGCTGTCTACAATTCAAAACTGACGACTACTAAGTTCCACTGTAGTGCCGTAACAAGCCGTAAGTATAATCATTTTGAGGTCTTCTCAAAACCTACCCACGTACTTACATAAGCAGTTAGACTGGTCTTCTACACACACACACACACACACACACACACACACACACACACACACACACACACTCTTTATAATGTTTACAACCCAAGAGAAATGCTTAATTTGAAGTGTAAAAAAAATACACGAACCCTTAAAGCCTTAATTGTGAGCCCTTAAGGGTAAAGAAAAAACTTTAATACTTCGTAGTAAGAAAAGGTCTAATCATAAACTCAACATCGTTGACACCCATTGCAACAAGCATTGTTTCTTTGCATCGTTCCATTTTCACACACAAATGAAACAAAAGAAGATTCAATTTGAAACAACATAACGTTTGCTCATCTTTATCCGTGGGGTAACCTATATCCGTTTTTTAAATAGGGTTCTTAGAAATATAACGTCAAAGCAAGACGCGTAAAGTTGTTTTGAAAAATGCAACATTTTGAAAATACTGCAATTGAAATCAACATCCGTTGACTTGAAATCCCTAAATACCATGTTTCTACAAAAAAACGGATATAGGTTAACCCGTGGATAATGGTGTACAAGCGTTAACAGAAATTGCATATCCATCCAGCACTGCACATTCCGTTGGATCTAGAAGACCTCAATAACAAGAGTGCCAGAAATCATTTTCAGCAAAGATGTATCGACAAGACGTCAGTGAATATTGATCATCTCTTCTCTCCCAGACAGCCCGTGCACTCTGGGGGTAAAGCATGGCTGACTTCTTGTCCATACGTCTATAGACGTCCCAAAAATCATGGCCCGAATAATCATTATAGCCTACACTAGGGGTGGGTACAGGTACGGTGTACCGGTAAAAAAAAACGTTTTGTCTTATTGGATGTTGAGTAGATTTTGGTCCCTCTGGCGGCTTGTTATGGTACTGCAGCAGAACGTGTTCTGGTCGTGATTTTTGCGTGGTAGATAGCTCTTCGCGTAGAGAGTAGTTTTGGACCCTCTTGTGCCATTTTCGGAAGTGCAGGGGCCGGTTTAGTTCGACACTTTGAAGAGGTTGGCAGATCATCATGATTTTTGCACGTAGCTCGATAGCCTGAGTTATGACTTATTATGACACTAGTTGTTATGCAAATTAACAGCTAATTTACATAATCATTGTTTCTGTATTCAACAACCTTTGACAGTGTCAAACTCCCACGCTCTATTTTCTCTCGACCGTGAAATAAAATCCCAGCGAATATTTCCGATTTTACAGTAATCCATGCACGACAGTTTCATCCTCCCACAGTCACTTTTCTCTCTTCTGCGAAATAAAATCCCCGCGAACATTTCCCATCTTAGAGTAGATAAAAAGTTAGTTTTTCCCGTACCTCGTACAGGTTGTCGAACGTGCCGAAGTCGTCCGGCAGCAGGAGCTTGCCCGTGCGGAGGTAGTTGAGGATGAAGCCGAACATCTCTCCGTCACGGTCGATGAAGTAGTGCTGTTTCAGACTGTCCAACACGATGGGCTCGCTACCGTTGAACAGCCGGCCAAGACGGGACTCCGGGTACTGAAATATGTACGAACACACGTTAAGCTAGGGGCACAACCCGACGTACGTGCAAATACGTGCTGTCTACGTGCACGTGGGCAATCTTTTGGGATCCGCAAAGGTGGACTCTCACACTGCACTTGGGGCACTGCGGGGTTCGTAGATGACTTAACGAATATGAAAGATGAAAGAACGAATTTTTCTTCCGTTTTGTGAATTTTTTTGTCTTCTAAGTCATACTATTACCTTGGTGTGTTGTAGAGAGAGAGAGAGAGAGAGAGAGAGAGAGAGAGAAATAGGACGTGTACGTGGTTGTACCTTGGCGTGTGATAAGAGAGATAGAGAGAGAGAGGAGGTAAAACCTTGGCGTGTGGAAAGAGAGAGAGAAAGAGAGAGAGAGTGTGCGTGCGTGAGAGAAAGAGAGAAGTGTAAGTAGTTATACCTTGACGAGTGTAGAAAGAGTGAGAGATAAGTGGTGTAGATGTTTGTACCTTGGTGTATTGAAAAAGAGAGAGAGGGTGAAATAGGAGGTGTATGTTGTTGTACCTTGGCATGTAAACAAAGAGAGAGAGAGAGGCGGTGTAAACTTGACGAGTCGAAAGAGAGAGAGAGAGAGAGAGAGAGAGAGAGAGAGATGATGTAATTAATTGGTTGAACCTTGGCGAGTGAAGAACGAGAAGCGGTGTAACTGTCCGAACTTGACGAGTCACGGTGGGGATGGAGATAATGAAGACGTCCATAGGGAGCATAGGGGAGATCTAAATGATCATTACTTGGCTAGCGTGGCAAGAGAGAGGGGCTTGTATAGCCTTCAAGTCCTCCCTACGAGGTTACGGGAATCGGGGGAAAAAACAGGCAATAGGCCATACCTTAAAGGGAGGATGTGTAGATGCATAGAATCCGTACCTTTAAGTGTAGACAGGGAAGATGTGTAGATGTCCCGTACCTTAGCCAGTGTAGACAGGGAGGATGTGTAGATGTACCCGTACCTTAGCGAGTGTAGACAGGAAGGATGTGTAGATGTGCCCGTACCTTAGCGAGTGTAGACAGGAAGGATGTGTAGATGTGCCCGTACCTTAGCGAGTGTAGACAGGATGGATGTGTAGATGTACCCGTACCTTAGCGAGTGTAGACAGGGAGGATGTGTAGATGTGCCCGTACCTTAGCGAGTGTAGACAGGGAGGATGTGTAGATGTACCCGTACCTTAGCGAGTGTAGACAGGAGGGATGTGTAGATGTGTAGTATCCGTACCTTAGCGAGTGTAGACAGGAAGGATGTGTAGATGTGTAGTATCCGTACCTTAGCGAGTGTAGACAGGAAGGATGTGTAGAATAAGATGTACCCGTACCTTAACGAGTGTAGACAGGAGGATGTGTAGATGTACCCGTACCTTAGCGAGTGTAGACAGGAGGGAAGTGTAGATGTACCCGTACCTTAGCGAGTGTAGACAGGGAGGATGTGTAGATGTGTAGATGTACCCGTACCTTAGCGAGTGTAGACAGGAAGGATGTGTAGATGTACCCGTACCTTAGCGAGTGTAGATAGGGAGGATGTGTAGATGTACCCGTACCTTAGGGAGTGTAGACAGGGAGGATGTGTAGATGTGCCCGTACCTTAGCGAGTGTAGACAGGAAGGATGTGTAGATGTACCCGTACCTTAGCAAGTGTAGACAGGGAGGATGTGTAGATGTACCCATACCTTAGCGAGTGTAGACAGGAAGGATGTGTAGATGTACCCGTACCTTAGCGAGTGTAGATAGGGAGGATGTGTAGATGTACCCGTACCTTAGCGAGTGTAGACAGGGAGGATGTGTAGATGTACCCGTACCTTAGCGAGTGTAGATAGGGAGGATGTGTAGATGTGCCCGTACCTTAGCGAGTGTAGACAGGGAGGATGTGTAGATGTGTAGTACCCGTACCTTAGCGAGTGTAGACAGGGAGGATGTGTAGATGTGCCCTCCCACGTCGATGTGCACGGGCGCCTTCTCCCGACAGGGGGACGCCACCCTGGGGATACCCGTCATCACAACCTGAACCCCGTTAGTCTCCGTGGTGACGGCTGGCACGGACCTGAAGGCGGTACACAATCATTTGTTAGCTTAGAAGTTATTTAAATCTATATTTATCTGGTGTATTTGCAACCAGTGCCATAGGTAGGTACCCAAAGTAATGAGGCTCCTCGAGCACGGGAACCCCGTTTTACGTCCCTTCCGGAAGCCGATTTTGAGGAATGACCATGCTTGGTCCGGCTACAGCATCCGGTCGCCCTTGGTTGGTCGCCCATCCAAGAACTGACCGGACTACGCGTTGCTTAACTTCCGAAATCAAGGGATCGGGTGTATCCAACGCGCCACACGGCCGTAGCCTTGAATGTGCGTTCACACGTGCGTGTATAACCAAGATATTCAAGTCCGCATGATGTACGATACATGTATGGACCTCAATGAAGGTTGCTGGAGTTTTTAACCCCTTCCAGGCTACACATACAGGTTGCTGGAAAAATACTAGAGATTGGAGAATTATAGACACATAACATGTCAGCAGAGTTAGCTGGTCGCAAATCATACTCCTCAGACAGCTCAACTCCTGTCATGTTATGTGTCAAACGTTATATCTGTCAAATCTTTACCATTTTCCAGCAACCTGTTGAGCCTTGTAGGGGCTAAGAAATCCATACGGATCTCATACGGTCTTGAAAATATACGCACGTGTGAACCAACCTTAACATCGGGTGGAAATGCAGTCGGCCTTGAGGTGAAGCATTAGCCTGGAGTCCAGCAGCCTTGTTAGCTTTGGTCCGCTCCCGAAGGTCGCGTAGCTACCCTAACTTTCAGCGTAGCGACCTTCGGGAGTGCACCAAAACTAACAAGGCTTGACTCCAGGCTATCGAAGCTTGACTCCAGGCTGGCAATGCTTGACTCCAGGCTAGCGAAGCTTGGCGCTTTGGCAATGTCTCCTGTTGAAATGCGACCCTGTCACTAGTCCATTTGGCAGCAAAGCACGCCGAACACCACTGCTCTTCTACATAGGTGTGTTGGGTACTTTTACATGCAGATATTTGGTGCTCGACCAAAGTAAGTAAGTAAGTATTTGGCGCTTGACTAAAAAGGACCCCCCCCCATAGCCAATGGCTTTATGTCCCCATCCAAAAGGATACAATTCAAATGCTTGCACACTACCCAAGTGGGTCTAGAACCTACTATGATAGACATCAGATTTCCAATAGACAGTATGTAGTAGTGACGGTAGCGCTTTTCCGCAAACCTGAAGGTTCATCACAAGGCATTGTGGGTAAGGGGATGATGTCTGCCATCTGAATGCCTCGTCTGAATTTGGCGTCGAGTGTGGCGTAACAGGTAGAGCGTTCGGAGAGGTAGAGAGGTCTCGAGTTCGATCCCCGCCGTGCCCCCGACGCTGTGCCCTTGGGAAAGGCACTTTACACGACCTTCCTCACTTCACCCAGGTGTTCAAAAATGGGTACCTGACTTAGGTCGGGGAGATAAAAGAAAAAAAAAAACTACCCGTACCTTCTGTCTGTACTGTGTATGCGACACTGTTGTTATAAGTTATGATATTATACTAACTTGCCACACGTCTGTCAAAATAAAATCGAAAAATGCCTCGTTTAGATTCCAAGAACAGTCCCCTAGACTTGATGACGACTTATGAAGCCTTAAGAGGGCTTATGATAGAAATCGGATGAAAGCACGACACAAAACCTATCTTGTTTGTCCTATCTATCTGACACGGTATTAGCAGATAACAGTTTCCGCTTGTTTTGAGTCACACAATGTAATTCACCAATTATCTTCTTATGGGAGTCTCTAGATAGATTTGCTATCATGTCATTTGTAAGGAAAAAAGTATTGTTTCTGATTAGGCCATTTTGACTTGATTATATGGATGACATCCGCGCGCGCGTCAATTTTGGGCCGTCTCCAAAATGAAAGGTTTTCAACCATACAGTAAATTGTGCAAAGCAGCTGAAAAATGAGCAAATATATGCTGTAGATTGCAATAAAAAATCGGAAAATGCGTGCTCAGGTCATGGAACATCAAAGTCAATTCCAAGGTCAAAGAAGAAGAACAAAGTGGAATAATCTATTGTTCGGTATACAAAGAAATTTTTTCTTGGCCAAACTTTTTTCATTCGCACACTCGCATCGGTTTGGGGTTCCCAGAGGATGTTATCCATACAATCAAATCAATATGGCCTTACAGTCTTTGAAAATAGAGTCGGTATGCAAGTATTTTCTTTTTCTTTCCCCTCTTTTTAGATTTCGGTGGAAATAATCCAATATAATACAGTTTGACAATGTATTATATGTATGACTATATATTTTCAGCATCATATGCCGATTGTACTTTAACTAGTATACAGGTGTTAGCATAAAGGGGACCTAGGATTAGGACGTTTGTTTACATATTTATGTTACGTTTTCTATTGCAATAAAAACGAGGCAAACATGTTGACAAATGATTGTACAACGTTTTTATCCCTCAGATGTCTTTATAATATTGAAAATTCTATGTCCCTTGCTAGCGTTAGACCCCAAGAAGGCAAGGGTCAGCAGGTTTTTGCTTGGGGTTCGTAGAATCAGAAACACACAATTTTTTCCCGAGACTTTTTAGAAGTTGCGACGTGTGTGTTTTAGGCGCAAATAGACTTATGATTTGCCATACCTAATATGTATGATGACATATGTGAGAAATGATGAAATTCATTCTAA